>MU397324.1:0-189418 GCA_022578865.1 Xylaria sp. FL0043 | reverse complement strand
ATATTTTTAATAAAAAAAAAATTAAAAATATTAATTTTTTTAATATTTAAGCTTTAATTTATTTTTATTATATTTTTTAATAATTAAAAACTATAATAAAATTATTAAAAATTTATTAATATTTATAATATATTTAATATATTAATATAAAAGCTTATTAAATATAAAATAAATAAAGCTTTAAATTATTAAGCTAAAAAAATCGCGATTTTTAAAATGAAAATTATTTATTTTAAAGTTAAAATTATTAAATCGGTTAAAAAAAAACAAAAAAAAATAAAATTAACGTTTAAATAATAATTTATTAAAATAATAAATATTTATAAAATTAAATAAAAGCTAAAATATAAAATTATATATAAAAATAAAGTAAACAATTATAAAATGCTTGCGCTATTTAATTTAAGCTATAAAATTATTTTAAAAAACGAATTAAAAGTAGAAAAGTGTATTAATATCGATAACGCCTAAAAAAGGCTATTTTTATCGTTTTCGCAGAGAAAAACGGCTTTAATTGAGTGGTGGTGGGTGGTGGGCCAGATGGCCCGTGAGGTCACGGCCCGGGACCCCTGCGGTTAGCTTAGCTTGCCCGCTTTTGATGTCTTCGGCACAACTAAACGCCACGCATAATAGTTCACGCCACTTACTGCAGTTGCCTTCTATCCATTCGCTACCACCATGGAGACAGAGCTGGAGAAGCAGTAGTATGACCGGAGGCTTATGCCATGGCTGTTTGATCAACATGCAAGAACGGTCCGTCGCAAACTTATTCGCTACAATTCCCGGACAAGAGATCTCGCAGATGGATTTCGGGATGCTTCCGTGACTGAGGCGGCACAGTCGAGCCGGAGGCACCGCTTGTTGTCAACACTGTTAATGCGATCCTTTCCCGCTGGGGGATGGATGCTCGACTATCTGATCGAGTCCGCCGTTGCGCATGGACCTGGAATTAAGTGGTTAGAAGAAATAGAGTTGCCACAGGGGGCTTGGCCAAGGGCTCAGTATCCCTTACAAGAGTTAGCAAACAACCCAAACACACAATCTTATAGATAGATAGAACTCATTGAAAACTCTAATGAATATGGCGAGTGAGTGCAGCTATGATGTGTCTATCAGACGATAAATGAAGCGAGACATAAGGGAGCGCGGCCAAAAGGCGCCTACTCTTGCAGATAGGCCAAGCCAACACTTCTAAGAACCATTGGACATTCATTACATTGAAGATTCATCTCTTTAGAGAAAGCGCGTTCAAATTCAATTAAATCAAGCCATAGAGATCAAATCCCGCAATGGCCCTATTCCACACCCACCATGTATGCTGACTTAGCCACTCAGTGGCTGTGCTAACCCCTTTCTCTTCACTCACACTGCCCATTCTATTTTCATTATGGGGCACGAACCACCTTCCCAAATTATTCGAAGAAAGCTAAATGACAATTGAAAGCTAGATGAAGTCGACAAGGATAAAAGCTGAGGACTTGGTACTAATTCATTGCTTCCATTCTTGTAGGGTTATACAACCGCGATGTGGCTCATGCAAAATGTACTTCGGCCGCTCAGTCTCGATTAGAATCTTGGAATTGGCAATGAGGTGCTGGAAAGAGCATACCAATCGTATGACTTTCATATACAATACAACTGAGTATAGATTTTTCACACCTGAATAGCGAAATAAGGTCGTCCCTATACGCCTTACCTCACCATCTCCTATTCGTATATGAGCTGAATAGCAATTGCTATCTACGTTACAGAAGCATGACCTCCAGGCTCAACAGCGGCAGTGCAACTATAGTTACGTCACCTATTAGGCACAAAGATGATGACCAAGCGAAGCTAAACAATCTACATCACAGCTTTACCATCCTAAACTCACTAACAAGCCGCGAAAGTGCTGTCGCTGAGCCATCACACATGGACACAAGATAAAAATGCATTAACGCCGCTCGTCTGGATTATTAATAAGACACAGCAGTCCGGAATATCAAGTCCATGAAAAGCAATTAACGAAGAATCTATCGTCGCCACGCTACTTAGGCGAACAACTGCTGTCGACAATGCTAAACCTTTTCTTAATAAACGCCACGCCATGCATGTAGGACTGAGCCTCGACGCCTTAACGATGTATGAGAACAAGCAGGAAAACAAGGACCCACCCTCTCCGAAACATCACCAAATCCGCTTCGCAACCATCTCATACCGGACGACTTTGGCAAGCCCATCGTCCCCTTTCTCCTTAAGCTTCTCCTGCGTCTTGCGTTCCCGGTCGCGCATCCTCTTAAGGCCTTCCGGATCGTCTTCGTAGATCCACTTCCTCCTGTCGTCGCCAATCTCCACGGCACTAAATGCGCCAACGCGCGTTCCAGGTTGAGAGTAGTTTTCGTGCTCCGCCTTCCCAGTCGCAATTGCATGTTCCTTCAACTTCATTATGGTATATCGCTTGTGAGAATATCGGAGAAGGAGCATGCCAAGGAGTAACTTGATGATAAGTAGTACAATCCACGCAAGGAAGAAAAACACCATCATGGTCAAGAGGGCGATTACGTCATCCGAAGAAAAATACCACCATGGTTGGCCCTCGGACGACTCGTGTGGGTAAACGGCGCGACCCAATGCATGACGAATAAGGGTGTCGAGCTGCTCGAACGCGGCAACCATGGCTGCTGATGACGGTGAGGAAGACTCGGTGGACAGCTCAGTAGTCGATGTGGGCATAGGAGAAGATATATGCGTAGCGAGAAACATGTGGTACACCTGGAATGATGCACGAATGAAGAGGCATGATAACGGCAACAGCGGTAGACCCAGCCGGCGGGTCAAGGACGGCGCAGAAAATGCCTGGCGTAGAGGTTAATATGTACCTACTATAGCGATACGATTGAGGATGCAACTCACATTGGTATAATAATCTTTACACAAGATATCTAGCATTCTTGTGTAGATTGTCGGCTTGACATTGTTGAATTTGTTGATATACGCATGTTTGATCCAATCAACCAACATCTCAATACCGATGACGACTACAAAAGGTGAAAGAACTTCGCCCGATTGAAGCCACGCCGGTAAAAATTGGAAGCTGGCTGGTAGGATCGAAGTTGTATGCATCGGTCCCGTTTTCAGACCGCCGCCATCGACCTCGCTGCCGGCTCCTGGGACCGAGAGGCCACCAACTTCCACCACATTGCGCATGCCGATAATCAGCAGGATAATCCACGTCTGGAATCTCTCAACCACGTCTGAGCAGGTCAGCTGGAATAAATTTTCTTTCTCGATTTTTTTGAACACGCTGCCTTTGATCTCGACAAATTGATTCGATATGAGAAGGGTCAACAAGGAATTGGAATAGGAGTTCACTGCCACGTTCAGTGTGATGACCTGGTAGAATAGGCACCAAGTGTGAATGACATTATAGACCAACGAGAGCAAAAACATGCCAAAGGGTAGCAGGATCTTAGATCTCCCGGAGCTATTCCTAGAGAGGGTCTCCGAGCTGAAGAGACATTCCAGGATGTCCTGTCCAATTGCTGAGAGAAGCCGGTCGGCAACCTGCAAAATGGTTAGATTTTGGCATTAGTTTTCAGAGTAGAGAAAGGATTCACCTCCAGAATGTTATAGATGACATATAGCTTCATAGATGACTGGGCGCGAATGAAATGGTACATGCGGCTTGCGTCAAGGTGTGACAGAGCGATAGAACTGCAAATGAGAACAGCGCCCTGTAAAAGATCGGCCTTGTGGTACGATGTGAGATTCGAAGGCATCGACTTCGTCCTACGATGTCGAAACTGCCCTGGTCTTGGCATCGGGTGCTTGGGAGGATGAAAGACAGCACCAGAGCCTGATCGAGACTGTTCTCCAGAAGCAGAACTTTGTGTATCAGATGTGTTGCGCTGCCTCGCAACGCCGATTTGCCTCGGCTTTGGACTACTCCTCCTGGCTCGACTCTGGCTCCGCTCAGCCTCAGTGGGAGCCTGGCTGCTATCATTAGGGTCGCTGGGTGCGGTTCTACCCCTCCGACCTCTCCGCCACAGACGCCCTATGCCGAACCAAACAAAACCTACGACCCATCGCACTTCCTTCCAGATGAGATATAACCACCACCTCACAAGCACCCCGAGAGCAGTGAAAAACCTCATGGGAAGTATTGTAAATGTATACAGCCAAGCATCCAGGCACGCCAGCGTACCAAAATTCATGATTTGCTCGAGATAGGGCGGGAGGAGCAGGGCATTGAGGAGACGTTCGAACTTGACGGCGCTGGACTCGTACGGGGCATCCGCTGACTGAGGATGGTGGATATAGAGTGGACTGGGCCGCTGACCGGCAAGTTCGAGCTGCAAGTGGGTGGGAAGTGACATGGGCGGCAGAGGGATTGTGGGAAGTATAGGTGAGAGGGGAGGAGACTCGGGGCGTTCTATGGACTGAACCGGAGTTGACTTGGCGGTAGCTTGCGAGGACCTGGGCGGACCGGCCAGGTTCAGGGGTGCTGGCTTGGGGAGAGGGTTGAATGAGTTCCGTCGATTGTGGAGCGGTGCGCTCATCGGACCCCCCGGGGGTGGTTTGCGGCTCGTCGGAGGACTAGAGAGAGTGCGAGCAGACGGAGGCGGGCGTTGGAAGTCGGCGGCCGTGCGTCGGCTGCTGTTTTTGCCTGCCTCGGTAGAGCCATTCGATCGGACGGAGCTATTCCTGGCGCGCATGGACATGGACATCTCGATGCCGTCCTGCAGCTGGTCGGCCATGGAAGGGTACGACATGTCCTCCACGGCATTAGCCGAGAGGGGGTATTCGGCTCCGTTGGGCTTCCGCTGTAGAGTTGCGACAACGGCGACGGGCAACGAGTCTGGAGACGAGGTTAAGGCCTGCATCTGCGAAGCCGAGAGCTTCCTGACGCTCTCGCGGCCCGTCCGCTTGGCGTTGGACTGTGTGCGCGGCTTTGTCACGACCACGTTATCTGGCCGTGAAGGGGGGGAGTCGTCGTCGCCGTGGCTTCGGCTTCGGGATTCGTCATCGCGCAGGGCCGCCGCTGAAGCGTTGTTATCTGCGACTGCCTCGTCTTTGAAGGGCATCCCTCCTGTAGTAGCAGCGTTATTCTCGAATTCGGGGAAGGGATCGGTGGGCGGCGGTGTCGGACATTGCGTCGCGATCCGTCTCGCTTCGTTATGGTCATGCTTCTTCATCGTCTTCGCTGCCGCCCCATTAAGGCCCTCGTCTGCCTTGACCTCTCCGCCCTGCCGCTCGAACTCGCCCGACAGTCGACCAGGCATTCTTCAGTCCGTCGTGGTGAAAAGAGGAGCGCATCCTTGGCTCTTCAGTCCTCCGAGGTCTAGACCCGATACGGCGAAGACGGAGTTGTGGGCTTGGACTCGAAGAGAAAGAGACTATTCCGATTATAGCATGCTGGAGGTCGGTATCGTGAATAACGGACTGCTTTTGTTGCAAGAACAGCAGAAGCGGCGTGTGACGATATCTAAGGGAACGAATGTGTAGAACCCGTCTATCGTTGACAAAGACGGTGTGTTAGGTAAGGGATGAGAAATGTTGGACACGTAGCTACCTGAAGAAGCCAAAATCAGGGTACCGTAGGCAGGGAATCGCACTGTAACAAAAAGTGCGGGTAGCCATTTCCAGTACAATCGCAGGGCCATTAGCCGTTAGGCCCCTCGGCTGCTAGCGCACCTACGGCAAGGGCGTTTAGAGGCGGGCTTAAGCTTAAGGGTCTGTACCTACCTAACTACCCCAGACATGCTACGTCATACCTCTCTTCAAGCAGTGTAGAAGCTTTACAGACAATATCCTTGGCCCTCATGCAGACTCTTTTTTTTGCCTTACATAATCTGGCACCAAAAGGAATGGAAACCTGTCCCGTTACCTCCCCTATATTGGTTCATACTCATCCTTCTACTATGAAATGTGTATTTCAATACGCCGTAAACAGGAATCAATGTTACCTGCCTATGATCTTACAAATCATTTCCACCCCTTATCGCAACGTAAGCGACGAAATGAACCCAGCTGCTTTGTACGACGAGCAGTTGTGCTACGTATATGACTGCTCCGTAGGAAACATATGAAGCCCTTCAGGATTGAATACATGGCAATGCAATACTGTAGCTGCATGCGGCGCTTGGGCTCGCGTGAATGCCACGTTTTGAACTAATGTCGCCATTGGATGCTTGCTCGGTAGCTTCAAAATTGCTGGACAGAAACAGAGGAGGTGATTCGACAATTGGCATCTATCAACACCTGAGCTTTACATAGTATAGGGAGTCCTGCATAGGAAGGGATGGATTCGAATCCTATTAGTGCTGGCACATGTCGGTTGCCCCTCTGATCTCCAACTGCAACGCTGGGTAATAGAGGATCGATAATACCGTAGCAATCCAGTTTGGGGCACAGAAACATGGTTGCCTAGTAAGTCGCCTTGAAGTATTGGTATAGTATGATTCTAAGCGACATGTTGGTACAATTCTAAAGTAGATCTACCGAATACAAGACCCGAAATCTCAATTAATTCGTGAAAGCCGTTGCTACTCTATCTCCTCAAACTTCGCTATTAATAGACGAGTCCGAGTGCGAGTTAGCCAGGGCAGTAGCTAGGGCTGAGTTATCACCGACGATCGCGTCGCTTGGGTCTGAAGTCCGACCTCACCAATCAGAAGCCGTCTTAGCAACTTACTAACCCGATTTCAATTCCACTAGAGTTGCGACAGCCCCCTTCGGACCGTGTCTGCGGTTTCTTAGCTCACTTAGACTATTAGATAATATGCAAAAATGCAGGATCTATAACTCCCAAATTTACTCCTTTATAGTTTGGAGATTTGGAGGTGGACCAAAGTCCGAGGTTGCCGTCCTCCACATGGAACGCAGCCTCATTCAAGGGATGATGAAGAAATTACTTGTTGCCTGCTGTACCGCAAATGGAGAGACGAGGGGTCAAGGGGCAGACATGGTGAGAAGGATCAGATGTGTATATATAACGTCGTAGCCCATCGAAGGTAGTATTCGTAAGCCATCTTCACTAATCACAGTCCTTTTCCCTTTTCCTACCGCATTCCTTACCATCATGTTATTTCATTTTCACCGTCCGGCTTCCTTAGGGGCTTGTCTCCTATTCACTAATGCTGCTCTTGCTGCTCGGGATGGGCTCTGTCCCCCTCTGGGACCAGTTCTCCCGGCTCCCGTAAATCCTTCAAGTCACGATGCAGTACAAGACGCCATCGGAGCCATCACCGACCGATTTCAAAATCTCACGGCTGGGTTCAACACAACAGGAATATCCATCGCAGTACAATCAATACATGAGAAGACACCAATGCTCGAGCTTCATCACACACCTCCAGTACGCGATAACACGAGCACGACGACCGTGGACTCGGAGACAATCTATCGACTCGGAAGCATCTCGAAGGTCTTCGCGGTTCTATCTGTCTTGACACAAGGACAGATCAAGCTGGAAGATCCCATCACCAAATATGTCCCGGAATTACTCCAATTGAAGAGTGAAGCGGTGCCGGCAGCCAACGATGTAACGGCTGTAAACTGGGATCAGGTCACAGTCGGCTCTCTGACGGCACATATGGGTGGCATTGGGACAGATCGTACGGACTCGGTTCGCTCGTGATTGTATAAGAACTTACACTAACGTCAAACAGTTATTCAGGACTTGGCCAGCTATCCCACAGATTTCACCCAAGTCGGTCTCCCGCAACTGACAAACTCATCCAAGACCGGATGCGCAGGCTTATTCGGTCTCCCGGTCTGCACGCGTGCCGAGTTCTTCAGAGACTTCGGCAAGCGACATCCCGTGTACGCGCCCTGGACGAACCCTGTTTACTCCAACGTGGCGAGCTCAATCCTTAGCTTCGCAATTGAGTGGGCGACCAATATGAGTTATGAGGCCTATGTGCAGCAGGCCGTCTTCACTCCTCTGGGAATGACAAACACGACGATATCCCATGGGCCGAAAGAGAGATCCTGGGGCTTCATTCCGGAGGGTGATATCTACTTCGGAGTCAGCCTAGGGTATGAAAATGCGTAAGTTCCCAAATTCCTATTGAAAAAAAAGATTTACCTAGCACACGATCGAAACTAACGATTCCCAGTGCTGGTGGATTCTACTCAAATTTAAAGGACATCCTATCCTTCGGTACTGGCATCCTACAAAACCGCATCCTCGACGCCGTCACAACGCGCAAGTGGATGAAGCCCGTGACCTCCACCTCATCGCTGGGCCTAATGCTCGGCGGGCCCTGGGAGATCCTGCGCTCAGACACAGTGACGAAAGACGGCCGTCTGATCGAGTACTACACGAAGTCGGGGAATCTCGGCGCCTACAACAACATCCTCTGCCTGATCCCGGACTACGACCTCGTCATCACCATCCTGTCGGCCGGCGGCGAGTCATCCGAGGACATGGTCGAGCTGACGCTAACAGACGTGGTCACAGCAATCCTCCCGGCCATCGAGGACGCAGGCAAGGCACAAGCCATCCCGCTATTCGCGGGTACATATTCCGACGCGAGCACGAACTCGAGTCTCACGCTCTCGCTACCCGACGACGGGCCCGGGTTCGCAGTGACTAACTGGACGGTGCGCGACGTCGATATCATCGCGGCTTACCCCGTCTTGAGCGGCGGTAGCCCCGGCAGCGCCCCCGTGCGCGTGCGCCTGTACCCGACGGATCTCGCGGCGGGATGCGAACAGGCGTGGCGCGCCGTGTACAACGTCGGCTCGGTGGCGCAGCTCGCCGAGGGCGACGCGGCGCGCTTCTGGGCGCAGGGGACTTGCCACACGTGGGCTGCCATGGACAGGCCTACGTACGGGTTCAAGTCTGTCGACGAGTTCATCTTTACGACTGATAGTAACGGCAAGGCGGGTAGCTTGAGACTACCCGCTTATGGAGTGCAGTTACAGAGGGAGTAATGATCGGTCGCATGTACTACTTTCTAGCTTAGGCTCAGCCGGTCTTGTGTACTATTATCATCATTTTCTTGGTTAATGCCTGTTTTTATTATCATAGATACATAGACCCTATCAAATCAAGGTATTTCTTTCGTCGACTCCGTACGAAGTAACTAGTTCAAGCAGGGGCCGGTCGTCTCAGGTCGTGAGACAGAGATGCCTTAATGGTACGGCTTAGTTTCGTGAAAAGAAGAAAATGGGTCACTATTCACATGCATTCGTTCAGAGTATTGTATCTTAGAAAGTCAGTAATAAGGCATATCGGGTACTGAAGTGGTGTGTGTAAGCCCAGGGCGTAGTTGGAGGAAAGCCACTTGTGGCTCAAGTCAGGAAGTCAGAGATGATCTTGGAAATAACCAAGGAGGTCTCGAGGGAAACAAATAGGAAGAGGTTTCATGCGTTCTATTTTCTTATTAATTGACTCAACTAATTCCTTCGTGATCACTACATACCCCGTACAAAGGTCTGTGACAACTGCCAAGACCCCCTTTTCAAATTGGGCATTGACACAAGCGTGGGTTCGCTTCAGTACAAGAAGACAAATTAACTAGCGCATCCGCGGTCATTAAACTCCAATTCGACTCAGATGCGCATGTGATTAACGTCGCGAGCTAGATCATCAATTTCTCTAGCATGCCTCACACCTTCAGCAGCTTGATGATGCCTTCCTCCGACAGAGGCTCCGCATTCCGGGCACCGGGCCTCTTCCATAGGCATCCCGCACTCGCCGACAGTAAACGGGTGACTATTGACACAGTAATACCAATGACCGGTGCCCGTGAACTCCCCAGCCATGGCTTGATAGATGGCTTTCATCTCCTGCGCCGACACTTCAGTGTAGAACACTCCATCACGCAGCATCTTCTCAGTTGCTTCCACTTCGGGCTGGAATATAAGGGTAGAAGGATATTCAGCGAAGAGATTTCGTGCAGCAGCGAGATGAGTTTCTGCTTGCTCTTTCAACTTTTCGCGTACCTGAGATGAAGTCTCGGCTGACGTAGAGTCACCGGCCGACTCAGGTGTGAGGACGCGTGAGAAGGCGCAGAATTGTGCAAAGTAGATGTGGCCTTCGGCCTGCTCACGGGGATAACGGGCTGACTTCGCCCTGTCGATTAGGGTCTCGCAATCTTTCATCTGTTTCGTCAGATTCAAATTAATCTCCGGTCGCAGTGCTATAAGTGGTTGGCGAGTCGTCATGAAATCTGTGAAGACAATGATTTCACATTTGAGCGACAATGCCGAAGCTTGCAGCATGGGCTTCACCTGAAGTGTGGATTCGTCAAAAACAAAGGCGCCAGTAGTCTTCTTCTGCCGTGTCGCATGCTGAACTAGGTCTGCGACGCGCTGGAGAGGCTGTTCTTCTTGGCGAACCTTGCTGATAAACGTGCTGATCTGTGCCCAAAGCCGGATTGCATTTTTATATCTGGAGTTGCCAACCCAATCGCTAACTGCTTGCAGTTGCTGGAGACGTCCCTTCGAGAGCACAAGCTTAGACGAGCGAGCTTGCTGCTGTTGCGCTATCGGGGCTTCGGTGGCTGCAATACCTTCCTGCACGCTCACGAGTTGCTCTGTCAATTTTGAGAACTCGCTATGTGACCAAGTGATGAACTTTTTCGTCGCCTCATCGAGTATGGCACGACGAACGATCCTGCCATACCGAGCTATATTCCGTAAGGAGCCTCGGCATGATGGACACGCTTTGACCTCGTCTATTGAGAACGGCTTGGAACTACTAGACAAAGCCAGTGGGATCGGGTCGTCGCCCCCGGACATCTCATAGTGTGCCTTAATGTCCATGATGCCATCCATATTAGTCTTGGTGAGAAAATGACCGCAGTCAGGAAATATGCACGGGTCCTCGTCGAGGTTAACTTCATCATACTGCGTGCCCATGATAAAATCGACCATAGTAGACTTGATGTCCTCACTACAACACTCTTGGCAATACTTAGGGTGAGGGCATGATTCGCCGCAGAGTGATGGGCCTTACAAGAAGTCATATGTTAGCAAGGCGCTGTGCAACAGAGCAACAAAAGCTAGGAGCGAAAATATGACTTACGTCGATGGCCACAGCTTAGAAGTTGCTCACATCTTTTTGAGCAGGGAATCCAGTCGCATGGTGCCGCGCAAGGCATCGTGCACTTCTGATGTGGACAAGCAGACGCACAGTCTTGCTCGGCACAGGGCGCGCAAGGCTCATTGCACTGTTTGCTGCATTTGGAGTGACTGCAGCGCACTTCGCAAGGGTAGGGACATGGAGGACACTTCTTTTCACCATGGCAAAGTCGTGGACAGGCGTGACGGCAAGTGGTATACCCGCGATTGCAAATCTGTCGACAGATCTCGTGGTGCTCTGAAACTACATTCCCGTCCTTTCGATCTTTGCATTGGTAACAGCTGCTACGACAGGAGTGGCCGCAGGGTTGGGGGGCACTACACAGAGCAGTGCACTTGTAACTGGGTGAGGCCACATCGATATGACAGCGAGCAAAGACCGTGTGGTTACAGCCAGGTATAGTCTTGGAAACCAATGCTTGGCAAATGATGGAAGAGGGGGTTTGAGTTTGCCAGCAGAATGCCTTGGTGACTTTGTGTCTACAAGGCAACGAAACGTTTGGATTTTCGACAATTTCAGTGCATTTAGGCTCGCAGGTATCTCCGCAGTGAAGTCTGCAGGGGTGGTCGCAACCTTGCTTCGGCCGAGGACACGGCTCTAAGCATTTCACAGCATTGTGAAGCATCCGAGAGTGGCAGCGGTTGACGCAGGCATGCCCACAAGACAATCTTTGGTCACACTGTCGACAGCAGCCTCCCTCAGGGGAAAATTGTAGAAAGTTGTCAGGCTGCGAAACCTGAATGAGGTGGTCGGGGTGACGCGGACATTCAAGCTGTAGAGCAGACCCGATGTTGCTCCTCTCTCTAAGCATATCGATTACTTTCTTCCACATGGGGATGTGCTCGTACGTGTTCGCATTGCTGATTATGTACATACCGTGCTTTGCCCGAGATAAGAGAACGTTAATACGATTGCTTGTGCTCAAAAATCCGCAACGTCGTTCCGGGTTGCTTCGAACCAGGGAAATGATGACAACCTTGGCTTCTTCGCCCTGGAAATTGTCTACAGTGGCAAGACGAATGCTTTGCAAGAGAGTCGTTCGAGTAATAATTCTGTTAGATGTGGATGCGGAAGACGCTTCCTCCTGTGCAATTTCGCTGGCATCTAGCGCCGCCAACTCTTCAAGATCCTTCTCACCGAATGATATCTGGAGCAAGCTCTGCATTGCCCGTCGGAGACGATGAAGCTGTCCGAGATAGGGAGTAATAACAGCTATATCATTAGGGCCATAGGCACCCTGCCGAACCAGGTGTTGAACGAGGGCCACGGTCATGTCAATCTCAAAAGAGTTCGTGTGAGAAGTAGAGGTAGGATCATGTTGTTGTGATCCGTCTTCTGGCATAGTATGATGAAGCCAGAAAAGACGTTTCTTCATACCCAGAACTTCAGGATACTTGTCCACCTCGCCTCCATCTAGGAGCGACGGATATAAGGTCTGGCGGATAAGGTCAGAAATACTGGGATGCATTCTGCGCTGTGTTTCAAGAGTATCGTAGGGAAGGTTATGGCTTTCGACTTGTGGATTGACTAGCCGCTCAAACAGCGATACATCTAGTGAGTATTGGGCTCCGCGAGGGTTCACGGAACTTAATTCGTAGTTTTGGATCTGGGGTCGGAGCTGTAATTGATCGCCGATCAGGACGCAGTGCTCTATGGAAGGCAGAAGCGCGGTGAGGTTGTGCGCTTCTAGTACCTCACCAGCTTCCTCGCCTATTACGAGTTGTTAGCATATGTCCGTTTAGAAGTGATTCCAGGCATTGAAGCCAGTAAACTAGATGTGGTTGTATAGGCTATACAGAAGTACAGCATCCGAGATAAGCAGGAATCGTTGTTCGCTAACGACCGGGGCTAACACATAACGTAAAGAGGGGAGGATAGAGGGGATGTAGTTGCCCATAAAGTAATCTACATCGACCATAGAAATCTGAGCGCCACTTACATATTAAGACTTTGCATCTCAGTCTCCGGAGGAGATCGAGGTTTCTGGCCAAGCCTGTAGTTGTCACTCCGACGACATCGGCAGCGGATAGACACCGAAGGTCAACCTCCCGATTGATACGGTCGCGCTGTGACCTAGTGTTCACATACTTCTGATGTTCGTGCACGAAATGTTCGATAATTGAGTCCCGAATCTGTCTTTGCCAATAGTCATACAAGCGATGGCGATCTCGGTGTTCCAAAGCCCAGACATTAGCTGTGAACAACTGCTCAACTCGACGTGATGATGGAGCTATTCTGGAACCCTGACCACCACGCAGCCATTGATCAAGCCGCTTCTCAGGGCGGTGCTGGACTTCCTGGAATCCCTCTTCGTCCACTGATATTCCGAACAAAGCTTCGTGGTGTAAGGGGTGATGCTCCTCCAGATAGGCCTCCAGGGCTGGTCGGCCAAGACAATTCCCAAGCTCTTGCAAAGATTCCGACACGCTGACCTCGTGTGCCCTTAGCTCATTTCTAATTTCCCAAAGGGCGCCCTTTTCCGATTTCGTGCGATCTGCAGATTTAGCGACGGATCGCAGATTGACAGCTTCCAGTCGTTCGGACTTGGAACGAGAACCAATACGGATAATCTGCTTGACTCCGTCATCAAGCAAGTGCTCGAGCAATTGATCTAACGCATGATTCGTCTATATCAACTATTTGTTAGCAACTAACTTCGGGGGCACTAGATTCGGCTGCTTGATTGATACTCACGTAACAGACACAGAGGATTGGACCAAGATTGCCCTTTTCCTTGTTCGCAAGCAGAACCTTAATTATTCTCTCGCCAGTATAGCTCTTCCCCGTTCCGGGAGGTCCCTGTATTAGAGAAAGACCGCGTGATAAACTATTGATCACAGCCAACGACTGGGTCTCATCAAGTGTCGAGTGCTCTGAGAGGGTTAAGGGATCAAGGTGCTGAGTAGGTGAAAAGCTAAGTTTTGTGCCATGCCTTGCCAGGCATCCAAGATCAAAAGTGAAACCGGCTTTGGTTGCATATTGTGGAGGCGGGATATCCGCCATGCCTGTCTTCTGTGTTGTCGGCGCGATTAGATCGATGAAAGGTATATCAGGTGCCTTGGACATGCTTTGTAGAGCCTCTAGTGTGTGCTGAAATGAGGCCAATAGCACACCCGGAAACTCCACGAGACACTTTCGGTGGCTAGGACCAACAACTTGATACCAGGACAGCGCCTGCTGGAAGTTCCTGTTATTAAACTCCGCAATGTTCAGCGTAACATACGCAAATGTATCGTCTTCTGCTAGTGAAGGTTTTCGCTCTTTCGCGGCATCAGGATCCTCATACCTTCTACTCTTCTGGTCAGCGGTTATAACAGTCGTCTCCGCGACAGTGCAGAAGAGGATGGAGCCATCGTCACTGATAACGCAGACAAGGGCACCAGGCTGTAAACGCTTGGATTGGGTCCACCAATCCCGACGGTTCTGACGGGTGATCTTCTTCGGCTGCGGGAACCTTGTCAGTAGTTCGAGGCCACTAATCCGATCGAAAGAAGCATGAACAAGGTCCGCATCCTCGTATACGTATGTTGAAAGGCCCTGTCGTTCGCGATGCTTTGTTTTTTGGCCCTGATCGCGCATTGCCTCTAACAAACTACGAACTGAGTCTCGCAACTGGCCAACTGTGTCTTCGCGGAGCAGACGAAATTCTCGATCCAGTCGACCGATTATGCCAAGGATATGGAATGACGAAGGATCATTACTCGGTAAGTACTCCCCGCGAACGGAGACCACCTCATCGTGGGTTGGTAGGATCTTGATATCAGTGATGTTTGCATGGTCATTGTCGTGGCGAGGGCCCGATACTGAGAGACGACCAGGGAGATTTTTAGGTAGCGTAAACATAGCCCGTGAGCCAACAGTTGGTGCTGAGCCTCGGGATAGTGGTAAATTATCTCCTATCCCAAGACGGCAGTTGATGTAACGAATCCATTTGTAAGACTGAAGCATTAGATACTCATCCTGCGTTTCATCCAAAGTCTTCAGTATAATATCAAACCCTTCAGCAACAATTTTGAAGTTTTCATCAATGATATTGTTGGTGTTACAATCGATCATTTTGGATAGTACTGCCAGACAGGCCTCAACTATGACTAGCTTGGTTGTGGCCGAGCTAGTATCGACGGACTTGCTGACGATGGCATCCGATTGAACCAGCTCAATGGCGAAGTCGAATATCAGCTTCATCCTCTGGCTGCCAATGCCTTGCATGAAGTTGTAGATCGTAGCGACGTGCTGCTCGAGCACTGCAGAATCGATGACACGTTGATGTGTTACTAGGGTGAAAAGAGGATGCACCTGTCTGACCCAGATCGCTCGTTTCTCAAAAACGGAAACGGCTCTGGGTATATTTCTCTCAACAAGCAGCCGAATGTAAGCAAGACCCTCTTCGCTGGCAAGAAGTTTGACAGCTTCTTGACATCCACCCAGGTCACCGTCAATGAGCTTGACAGCTAACTCAAAGAAACGATCGCAGGTGACGGGGCTAGGCGAGCGGCGTCCTTGGCGAAGAAGTCGTTTCCATTCTCTGAGGTCGTCCTCGTCCCGTTCGCTTGGAACTGGTTGGGTCGATGGTCCGGTATGCTGGGTCGCTGTCGGGCCGGTCAAATCGTGAGAGAACTTGCAGTGCACTCCGAATGTGCACCTGCCTCTTGCGAAATGGACGCAAGGCCGTTTTGATTGATGAGGATTGTTCATGTTCATTTCGCGCCGGCTTCGTCGACCTTACAGATTCAAGGCCGAATATATTATCGTGTACAGGTCTGTGGGAGGGTTTATGATTGCTGCACCGTCAACCTTAGATGTCTAGAGAAATAAATGACTTTGGGTAGAGTGCCTGCTCATGCAACTGAAGAAAGAACAAAACAATGCAAACACGGAGAAATGCGGGGGCGTGTTTGAGAGTTGTTGGGAGGCAACCAGAGGCGAGTGTTGTTCTATTCTGTCACAGTAACAAACAAGCCTATGTTTTTACAGGCCCGGCCCAAGAAAGAATTTCCCATGAGGGATGAGTTGCGCAATCATGTGGCATGGCTTATAACGGGCGTTTCAGTCCACTGACCAAGTCTCTGGATAGCAGACCTACAGACAAGCCTTTGGAACAGTCAACGAAAGACATGGGCCTGTTCAGAATTTACTACTTTGCTCTGTTTCTGTTTCCAGGTTAATTTGATAGCCTGATTCTTTCCCAACGGGCGATGTCAAACCAGGATATAGGGCTTGAAATGGGTACTGGGGGAGCACCAAGCATATGATGAGCGTTTGAGGACTCACTTACTTGCTTTTACGTGCAATCAAACGACATGTCGCTACGATGTGTGGAAATCACATGACGATTGTTCGATCGGTTGGTTGATAACATTTCACACCATGAGGGTGTACTGTGCACTGCGCTGAAAGGTTCCAAGTCTCATGAAGTGCATAGAGACGTGGCGAGTTGTCCACTATATGCCAGTGTACTGGATACACATAGTGACTCCAGAAGCCGTATTCTCGCCTTAAGAAGGAGTTAGGTCGTAGCTCCGTGTCTAATCCTTCTAGGATCACATGATAGCTTTGCCGCCCAGTGGCATCATAAGGCCAGCAGCACAAACAGAGACCTTTGGGGAAAGTGATTTGTGTACTACTGGCGCCACGAGATAACACGCTACCTTCACGCCTGAGACCGCAAGGCTACCACTCTTGCTGATATATCGAACATATAGTCAACTAGAGAGAGGACTCCTCTAGTAGGGACCATTTTGTAATAAGTATCATTCCCACTCTTATCATAAGGGCGAATATAGGGTTTGGAGAAAGACTCATGGTTATCCAAGAGACTCTCAGTCTCCTGGAATGTCAACAAGTCTCTATATACAGCACTCCTACGGCCTCAAACCTCCCCTGCGAAGGTTTAGCCGTGTGTCTCAGAACCAGAAAAGCTTCATCTATCTGCTGTCGGAAACCTTCTGCGCTTCGGCTACATGCCTATGACATGATGAATACAAACACGAAGGCCTGGTTTAATTCGCGGGGCCTTGCATATGTGCCCTCCCATCTGCGCGTAGACTTCCGTACCACAAAATCCTCCACTCGCAAAGATCTCTTGTCTGTAGGCTGTGCTTCATTGGCGGGAGACTAAAACAAAGAATAGAGGTCTTCAACACGACTGCAGCGGAGTAATACTACCTTACGAAGGCAAACAGCGCCGCTCTACTCCTGTTGTGCCAGCTGCTGGGTCAGTCACGGAGCATCAGCGCCACAGTGACGAAAAGTCTTGTCCTTCCAAAGATGTACTGCCTATTGTTACTGCGGAAATAGCAAAGATAAATCGGCCACCTGCTGAATTGATCTTTTGTTAAGAACATAAAGTATGAAAATATACTATTGCCTTCTTGCTTCAACACGATTACTTCTCTGACTGCTTACTAGAATGGCTCATATGCTAGGTTCCTATTTAAGTAGCACTCTGCCACCACGTTTCAACTTGGAGGCCCGTTGGGGGCTCAGCAAAGCTCAGCTTCACTGCTCCTTGTCGGATGCTACAACTAAACACGGACAAGTCTGTGATTTTATGGAAAAGGGCGAAGGAGCGTCCGATTCTGCAGTGGTAATATCGAGTTGTGCTACCCAGCGCAGGAAGTAAGTAGGTAGTCAAGCCTGATGTGTAGACTGATTCCAGGGGTTGACACCGCTTAGGTATTACGGATCAGGGGCAACATTGCCACTCCGTAACGAACGGTGGCGGACGCACAACGGTGCATTGGAATATATACTTTTCAGAAGGTAAACTCTAGTACATACGACCATAGGATCTGGAAAACGCGGGGTCCCGTCCGCTCCCCCATAGCTAAGCCAGATACCGCCAGATTAGTAGTTGGGTCGGTGACGACCAGCGAATCCCTGGTGTTGTATGTTTCAATTTTTTTTTTTTTTCTTTCTTTTTTTCTTCTCTTTTCCCTTCCATTCTCCGCTTCTTTTTCCCCACGTTTTCCATTTATCTTCTTATCATCTTACCAGATAACCGTCCACCTAAATACAGGTTCAGGACTTCAGCGGACAGGGCTTCATGATATGTAAAGCGCCTGTTACGTAAGTACTTACATATGTATTTATGATGTCATCTTACTTCATGCATATCTAATAGTAGGTAGTTAGTCGCACTGCTGGTGGAACCGCCCGTCCTACTGTAACAGCCAAAATCCGAATCCGACAATCAGGCCATCCTGTCCTCGCCTGTCCTCGCCTGTCCACAATATGCCAGCGCTTCCACAGCTGCCAAGCTCACTGCAACCTTTTCCTAAATGGCTGCTGTATCGAGTGCTGCTGGACACCGCATACAGCGATAGCTAGCTTGGGTTGATGTGGCCAGGCACGGTTAGTTCGCCGCATCAGTCCACGGCAGTCCGAGGCTAACCATTACTCGCGTCCAGACTAGCCGCTGACTACCTCGACTACCTCGACTACCTCCGCTCACACGTGCTCGTTGGATTCGCTCGGGTTAGCGTCTTCGCTCGATTCGTCGAAAATAGAGGGCTCGCTCGACATTATGAACCGGATTCGTGATACTCCGCCCCTCTTTCGGCCACCATCTTTATCTTTGATATCGTCTACACCCCGAGGGACATAAAAAGTCACCATCACCCCGCGGTGTTCTCCGTCACTGAGATGAATGGCACAGAGGCCATCAACCTTTGGGACTTATCGCCAGTGCCCACCCTCGTCCTTTCGCCTCTCCGTCGCATAGAGAGGGTCTCTGACGGCTTACTGGACGCCTGGGGGCGCCAGAGCCGGTCAGAGCTCATCGGCAAGGACGTGTTCGACGCTCTTTATGGCGACTCGCCATTGAAACGTTTCGACCGTATACCTTTCACCCGCTCCATCGAAGTCGCCACCGAGACTCGGAAGCCTCAGCTCTGTTATGCCGCCTACGATGCCTCGGACGGTGCCGCCTGGTCCGCGCGCATCATTCCCTTCTTCCGGAAGGATACATTGCTATCGTTGGTCCTGGAATGGGAACTGGTGGAGACCAAGCCTGGTTCTGCCGCTATAGAACTGACGCAGAACATGCTCTCGGTCGATGAGACTCTTGGCCTTCTCATCAGAAATGTTAAAGACTATGCCATCTTCCTCCTCGACACCCGAGGCTACGTGGCGACGTGGAATACGGGTGCTGAACTGCTCAAGAGGTACAAGAGCGAAGAGATCATTGGGAAACACTTCTCTACCTTCTACGGAGAGGACGATCTTCGCGATGGGAAACCCGAGAGCAAGCTTGAGATATGCTTGCGCGAAGGCAGAGTGGAAGACGAGGGCTGGCGCTACCGCAAGGACGGCACCCGATTCTGGGCCAACGTCGTCATCACCGCCGTCTACAGGAACGGAGTCCACGTCGGTTTCGGCAAGGTGACTCGAGACTTGACAGAGAGAAGGGACGCCGAAATACGACTGGTAGAAGCGTACGAAGAAAGCGCGAAGCTGAAGAACGAGTTCCTCGCCAACATGAGCCACGAAATCCGGACCCCGATGCACGGCTTGCTATCGGCTTGTACCCTCCTTTTAGATACCCCGTTAACCCCAAATCAGCGAGAGCTGGCTGATCTTATGGCGGACGCGGGCCAAATGCTTCTCCAGGTCATCAACAGTATTCTCGACTACTCTAAGCTAGCGTCGGGCAACGTCTCTATGGCCTCGGTGCCCGTGGACATCGCGGACATCTTGTCCTCGGTAATGCGGAACGCGCAGATAAGATTAAGGCCTGAAGTTCAGCATCAACTAGATCTATCACCCAATTTACCCAAGAGTATTAGAGGAGACCCGCTTCGTTTCCGGCAAGTCGTACAAAATATCGTCGATAATGCGGTCAAATTTACGGAAGAAGGATCCGTCTCCGTTCAGACCTCTCTAGTAGAAGAAGATGAGAACACGTGTACGATCCTTACAAATGTTACCGACACTGGTATAGGGCTGCAATTAACCGATGCTACGGCGCAAGATCTATATAAGCCTTTCACACAACTAGAACAGTCTTACAACAAGCGCTTCCAGGGTACTGGTCTCGGACTGTCGATCGCCAAATCTATAGTTGAGCTGATGGACGGCCGGTTAGGATACCGTCCAAATTCAGCTGGTCGAGGAAGCGTTTTCTGGTTTACCGCTAAATTCAACAAGATACCTGAAGAAAGGCTCAGAAGTGAAGGTCCCCTCCAGCTTCGGCTGAGAGTGGACAGTGAGGACATCCGGGTATTGGTACAGCAAATGGAGGAAATAGGCCCACGGAAGCGGATCATCGCGGCGGAAGACAATCTGATCAACCAAAAAGTACTGATTCGTATGCTCCATTCGTTCGGAATCTCACAGGTTGATGTCGCAAACAATGGGGCAGAAGCCGTATCGATGGTCAATAGCTCACCTGGTAAATACGACCTAATCCTGATGGATGTGAACATGCCGATCATGGACGGCTTTGAAGCGACAGCCAAACTTAGGGATAGTGGGGTGAAAACACCCATTATTGCACTGACGGCTTACGCCCTAGCAGGAGACATGGAGAAGGTTCTATCGCAAGGCATAGATGACTATATCCCTAAGCCGATGAAGAAAGATGTGCTGCTGCAGAAACTGCTGAGATGGTTGGGCGCAGCTGACTAAATATGGGAAGCTTGCATTCAGCTCATCTTGTCTAAATGCCATGGCAACATCTCTTTGCGGCGCATAGACTACCCAGCCTATAGGTATGAGCGAAACCTGGGGGTTCTGTTGCAGCGCTTCCTCGCCCAAACTTACGAGGAAGTCTCCTTCGGCTAAATGGATATGCTGACGATGGACTATTGGTCGTGTCACGCCCACATGCAGCGCGCTTACGGCCGGCTGAATATCGCTGCAACGTTCAGCTCATGCTATTGCACGGGATCCTACATGAAGCCTCGTTGCACCTGGTCCGTTGCAATCGACGCCGTTACTCGCAGCAATAGTCTTTCGTATCCATATCACACTTATGAAGACTTCTTGCATACGTTTCGGTCACCTGTTCAATGAAGCTATTTAGACTCCATTCTCTGGAGACATAGACTAAATGCCGGGAGAGCAAAGCCGAAGGAACGGCCGCATATAGGACCTGACCTGTAGGATAGGGAGTATAGAAGACAGTATTCTAGCTATTCGAAGGACTTTGTAGTCATAGAATATTTTTGTTGTCTTATTGAGTCGTAACTCCTGTCCCTGCATTCGGCTCTTGTGACACATTATGAGCCGGTACCAAAACAGAAAGCAAAGCAAAATGTGATGTACCGAGCTCGCTGAATCGGCAGTCAATTCATGTCGAGTAATAGCAATTTATGTGGGTTAGAATTCGACGATGTCTTATCCTAGTAAGTCAAAATTTTAACAGACTGCTGGCTTAACATGGCGGTGCGGCTATTCCGCGGTCCCCGGCACTGGCCCCTTTTCGCTTTCAGCAATTCGCTGCTGTCTATCTTCCTATGTGGCGGGGTGAACTCCACAGCACAATATATAACAACTCTGATAACCTCCCTACCTGAAAAGATTTTATTACACTTAAGCGATTAGGAGTAGCTACACTTGATTTCATTATATGTTGCATAGTCACTTCAATATAGCACACGATTTGGAGGGATTTCAGAATCTAGATTCGCAAATGTTGAGTATTATTCTATATGCATACTTTAAATCTATTCAAATAAGTATTGTTCAGGGCAACGTGACTCCCAGAAGCGCGGTAGGTGGCTTACTACGAAGAGTTCTAACGACTGCAGATAGCTAATTTTTGCACTCGTCTTACTACTTCGCTGGTAGGGCTTGCAGATATCTCGTCGTTGTTTCTCAGGTCGCACCCTCCTTCATCTTCATCTTCATCGGATCTATCGCTCCTGTGAATCTTGTCGTTGCTTTTGTGTTCATGGGAACTAACAACCGAGTAGGTCTCATCATGACTATCATTCCAATAGCAGTCATAGCACTTACAGCTACTCTCATCGCTTTCGGATCCGCTTTCAGAATCGTTATCGGCTTCAGAATCATCAGTCCAGTTGATGTCGTCATCTTCCATATCGTCGAATAATGTCTTAACCTCAGAGTCAGATTCGTCGTCATCATCGTCAATCGGTCCATACATATCCTTTTCGAAATCACCGATACGGCGAATATCTTCTTCCTTCCGTTTAAGAGTGGCGTCGTCGCCGAACTTGGCTTCCTCGAAGTCGATGATCAACATTTTTTCCTGTCCTACCTTCAAGAAGTTCAGGTGATGGGCGCACCCATGCACGATCTTGACGTCGTGAAGCTTCTTAACGGCTTTGATACGGGCTAACTCGTCCTCCTTTTCGGTCGTCTGGGCCCCTTCAACCATCTCCAGGATGAGACCAATCATGGCGCCATTGTAAGTAACGTGTCCGAGGAAGTTGGGGGCGATATCAAGCCCCTCGAGCAATTGGTAAGCTTTAATCTCGGTCACCATGGCTTTCTTGGAGTACTGGCCAAGCCAGGGGTCTATCTTGACAAATAAATTCTTCCCCTCGAACTGAGGGTGTTTGGCGTGGAATATTCTTCCATCAACGCGGTTGTCGGAGTAGGTAACGTTCTGCAGCTCAGTAAACTCGATCTTAGTATGATGCCAAGCGTGGGCGCTGTCGATTCCGTCCAAGGGTACCTCGAGTGTCTTCTCAAAGCCTACCTCTCCATTTTTAAGTCGGCGGATCTGACCGAGGTTCCATGGCCCCGTGGGGAAAGGGGGAAATACGAGACGACTGGCTTTTCTCGGGGAAAAAGACCAGCGGCCTGGGAAGACGCCGGCGTTAACCGCGATCCATTTCAAGGACCCATCGTCAGCTAGGAAGAGACACCTCGTAGGTTCGGAGACACCTATACGCTTGATAATGTTCTTACCTAGCTTTTTACACGCCCACCATGACCGCTTTGGGCGGGTGTGATTTCCTAGTACACCGACCAACTTTGCGCCCATTGTAGTTTTGGTAGATGTTGTAGGATTTGTGGGAGCCATGATCAGAATATGAGTCTAATGTATTGTGTGGAAAGCTGGTGCTGGCTTGGTATGATGTGAGTGGTGAGTTCAGTGAGTAAGCAGGTGTGAGTGCGCTTGTCCAATTTTACTACCTGATGTCTATGTGTACTTTGTTACCATTTTATACACATCGTGACAGACAATCTCTTTATTGCGTACCATGCGGTACATAGCACACACTGTAGGATTTCGTCACAGTTTCTTTGTGCATTCTTTTCTGTATGCCCTTGATATAGCTACTCACAATGGTATTCTTCTAACAAAGAAGAACGCGTATTATGCTTTTAGCTTCAACTATTTCGTATTCACAATATTACATATTGAAACATCTAATGAGTATTTAATAGTATCGAGGCTAGTAGGTGTCGTACGGAAGCCTACGCGCTGACAGGAAGTCACCTATGCAAGGCCCTGTTGAGTCTGGTGGTGGCAATGATGTTGTAAAGGTGTTGGTTACTGGTGACCAGCAGTCACTGTGAGGGGCAGGCTAAATACACTGTCCTTCGTACCTGCCAACAGCCCCACGAAATATATTGGCTACTTAGACTTTAAGATACCCGGCCAAACCTTCCCATGGGGAGGCTTAGGCCGTAAGAGTTTTGTATATAGAGACTACCTAGGTAGTTAACCCTCTAAAGGACTAAAAGTCTTTTGAATAGTCAAAGGTAAATGCGCTCATAGACTATTATTTCCAAATCGAGCTATTCTCCCAGCCCTGTATTCAGCCCTTGTGATAGTAAGATAGGATACAGATTTCGGCATCCCGAAAATGGAATCTCTATAACCAGATATGCGAAATTTAACTGTCCTACCTAAGTGGGATAATCCCTTACTCTATTTCGGATTGCGGTAGGGCCTTATACGTGTAGGCAGCGGTAGGTAGCCCAACCACGGTCATTAGTGTATTTCCCTGAAGTTTCCTGTTGTCTGTCTTGCTGGTACACGTGAGAGGTATGTCAAGGGCGAAAAGGCTATAGAAAATGCTCTACATTCTCAACTTTTAAGAAATTAAAGCACGATCGATAGTGTAAAAGGGTCTATTAAGGAGTAGGCTTATCAGCTTGTCTGAGAGAACGAAAGACGATACGTGGGTAAGTCCTACCCCTTAAATCAGTGCCTAGCAGTTAGCCTATTAAGGGTGTACTCTTAGTTAGCTTGCCCCAGAACTCTTTATTGCTACTCACATTAAGCACGGTTGCTCCTTTGTGAGAGACTGTTTGGTTTCTTGATTAGCTTACGAAAACCGAGTTAACTCATGCCTCAAGACTTCTTATGAATTCATTTCTGTAAAACAACGGTGAGTCTACATGTGTTGTAAGACATTCCGAGAGAAATTCTGTCGGTTTTCGGGAAGATTCGCAACAGCAGATGCTTTTCAGGTTCATTAGCTCAAACGGTGAGCGTAGCGTTATGAGACAACACATGAGCACGTATTGAATGATGCCCAACATTATTTTACCACGTCATCCATATGGTCAGCCCGCGGGATATCTCTTCACGTCGAGTAGCTCTCCTAGGATAGAGCTTGCTGTGCATATCGAGAAGCCGATCTTCACTTTCAATGAAGTAACGTCGTGCTTTGTATGGGAGGCGAAGACATTGCCTGCCTTAGCCTTACAATTGTTGTTTCAGATTGACCAGTAATACGCTGACCAACAAACTAACTATTTGAGATAGTAGTGCAAAATACATCCATTACGAATGAAACTGCCTGAAGAGAAGTTTGGTTCCTTTTTAGGTGTGCTGCATATGCATGTCGATGATCTGCAATAGTATGATGAATGCCCTTTTACCGTTCGTTGCTCAAGGATACCATGTTTACAACATCTCTAAAGTAACTCATTGCCATTGACTGCGCTGGCAAAGCCGCAGTAGGCGTCGTCTAATAAATCATGAATGGTGCCCGACATCATCAAATCCGAGTAATGAATGGTGGTTTCAAGTCACAGGTCGCAATACCGACAAGAGCTGATTGCTCCTCCCAAACCCGGCTAAGCCTCTATCATAATTTCTGGTCAATTTAGAAAGTGAGTTAGAACGGGATGAAGAATGCGATACTCATAAACTGGTATGTTCAACAGGAATATGCACCAGAGCATATATAATAGAAAAGGTCCAAAGGACCAGGAATTGACCAGCTCCTTTTAGACTTCTAGGCACGCGTCTTATTCCCGACGAACTCAGCAAGGATTAAGCCAGTTCCTGCCCACCTAGGATGGCTATAAGAAACGTGCTATAACCGTCAGGTCTAACCTGAGTCGGGTAAGGCTACGACTCTTCGCCTATGGCGCAAGAACGCCACAGCTACCTTAGAGTAGGTAACTATCTTTATCCACCAAGTTAACAACCTCTTTTCACCAGTAAGTCTAGAAATAAGATTACATATAAAATACTATATGACTGATTCCTGCTGAAGTTTTAGGTTAGCTAATAATAGCTGTAGACATAGGTGCTTATTGCCCTGCCAGGTTACCTGGTATACATACGCGCCGCTTCAGTGGTTCGTCATGGTCTTTCTACAGTAGGTGGATTGAGTTAGATAGAACCCGCCAATGCACGTCGGAGAGAGTCTTCCGCTGCGGCTGGCCCCGAGAAGCGCGCTCCACATGGGATCTCATCGTAATCTGGGGTATGGCCAAGATCGTGCCAAGTGGGGCTTGGCCGCCGTTATTACACTACACTACAACAACTGTCGCCGCAGCTCGGAAAATTGTAGAAAATAAGGAATGATCTACCATCAAGCCATTTACGTAACCAGACCCCTGACACGTCGTCTAACTCTTGCGCCCATTTCAGCATTGCATACCTGGTCCAAATAAATGATCAATGACCAGTTGCCAATTGCAACGTCTGCGAAAGAAGAGGCATCCAATCAATGCAGCCGCCGACGGGGAACCATTCTGCAAGGACAAGGATGGTAGGGCAGAAGAGGTGGTATAAAAGGGAGGCGACGAACGTTTTGATAATGGCGCCACGCCCGGGATCACTGCCTGCATGGGAGACCGGCAGAGGGGGGGAGGCGGAAGAGGGCAAGCGAGGGCAAGTGAACGCCTTGCAACTGCAGACCTATCACCATCGTCTCCTCGGGTTTCCCATTGGCCCTATCTGGTATACCGGCCCCGTCCATTGTGCACAACCCCCCCACAGTTCGAGTAATACGACATGTCATCCCATCTCGTGTAGTTTTTCTCTACTGGACCGTCGTTATCTTGTGTTCTCACCTGGCAAGCAAGCATCTCCCAGCGAGCTTTGTGGCGCATCTAATGCATCCCTCTTGCGTCCGCGGTTTCTCTGAATCATTGTCGTCGTTGCGGGCCCGGATGAGAGCCGCCGAAGATGTCCACTTCCAACACTAACAAGACTAACAATACAAGACTGGATCATTGCAATCGTTGACCAAAACTAACTCACGACGAAGGAACCACACAGCCCATCAGATGTGCTATATGTCATCGGGGGGAGTCCATCAATGAAGAGAGGGAAGCACTAGGATTGCTAGTCGAGGCATGTAATAATATATCATGCGATATTGGGCAGCAATAATGTTTGTACGCCCACCTGCATAGCAAAGCAAGCACCTTTTGTTGCATCCTCGGGCAGAATGCATCACAGGATCGACAGCAATACGTCTTTGGTGAAACTACATCGTACTACAATTAGCGTCATGGTACATGGTAGCATAAGAGCCGAGACTCATTGTACGATGTGATGGAGCCGGGACCATGGGGGGTATGAAGAGTCTAACTTGCGTCTGTGTTGAAATTGGAAAGGATATAAAAGAGTCAACTCAAGGTGCGCGATCACTGGTGAATGGCACACTGATTTCCTTCAGACAGCGAAGTCACACAAACTCTGACCTTACAGACACCTTCGTTTCCATCAAGACGACTCCGTCTCTTGCTGTATCACGTTATAACACAATCATCAAAAAGCCCTTTTGCCACAACTCAAGATGGAACAAGCTCAACTAGGTAATAGCGTTCGACTCCCTTGGGAGAAGCCTAACCCGCCAGTGCGGCGTCCGACATTCGGACGGCGCTTGACGATGGGCAACAGGATGCCAAGCTTCGCGGCCTCGGTCGAGCACCACCGAGTGCGGGTGCTCAACCGCCTACCCCTTGAAGTCAAAAATCACATTGTTGCCGTGCTGAGCGAGTTCGCGGGGACCTTCATGTTCCTGCTGTTCGCCTTCGGTGGCACGAATGCTGTCAACTCGGCGCCCAGCCAGGGACAGCCCGAGGACCTGGCCGCAAACGCGGCCAAGCTGCTATTCATCAGTTTGTGCTTCGGCATGAGTCTCGCTGTCAATGCCTGGGTCTTCTTCCGCATTAGTGGGGGCCTGTTCAATCCTGCAGTTACGATTGGTATGATGGTTGTCGGCGCCGTGCCGTACCTTCGGGGCGTGCTCGTCATTATAAGCCAACTTCTCGGGGGCATCGCTGCATCCGCTGTGGTGTTGGGCATTCTCCCAGGTGAGCTCAAGGTCTCGACGACGTTAGGAGGCGGTGCCTCTATAGTTCAGGTCAGTCACGCGCAAGCCCAGTCCGAAGTTCAAGGCTCACCTTCTAACGTGAATGGGACAGGGTCTATTCATCGAGATATTCCTCACTACCCAACTTGTCTTCACAATCTTTATGCTAGCGGCCGAGAAGCACCGGGCTACCTTCATCGCGCCCGTTGGTATTGGTCTCTCTCTGTTTATCGCGGAGCTGATGTAAGTGTACCTCTTTATACATGCCTTATCTACTCACCTACCAACCTATTTATCTCCATTGCCATGAAGCCATTGGCTTCATTTAATCTGTCAACTCTAACAAACCCTCCCACAATCCAGGGGCGTCTACTACACGGGCGGCAGCCTCAACCCGGCGCGGTCGCTGGGCCCTAGTGTCGTTACGGGGTCTTTCGTCGGCTACCACTGGATCTACCATGTCGGCCCCATCCTTGGTGCACTTCTCGCATCGGGATTCTACGTGCTCATCAAGGCGCTCGAGTACGAGACTGTCAGCCCAGGTGTCGACGACCTGCCCAACCCTAACTCGAACTCCAATGACGAGAAGCCCAAGCAATACACGCACACAGAGGATGCCGGTGGGCGGCGCGGCGACGTTGATCTTGAGGCCGGGGGTGGGCCGCGCCCGGGGACGGTTTCTACGAACAACGATACGGAGCGTCTGATGCACTGAGCAGACAAATATTGCTGTCTAAGCAAGGGGGGCCACGAGAGACCTGGAGAGCCTACGCCTGCTCACTTTCGTCTGGTAGCCGTATTGGGCAAGCTCAACGGCCAGACCTACGGAGTACTGGGTACTAATTGTGTGCCCCAAATATATACGTTTAACGGTATTGCTGGAACTCTACCTAGGTATTCCAGCTTGCGGATCGCGGGGGATTTCTTACGCAACTACATGGAACTTGAACCAAGGCTATCGCCATGCAGCGCTCGGACATACTTAAGTAGATATTCACCTAGCTAGGTAGTTTGACGGTAGTTTGACAATTAGGTAACGAACTATATCTGCTCTTGAGAATCAATAATTATGAATGTTATCCAAGCAGGTACCCATCGAATTTGTCTTCTCATTCCGCTGGGCTACTGAGTGGCGAGCCGATACCCTCTCACTGCCCCTGCTTGAGATAGCTTCTGCAATGACGCTGTCCCATAACGTTGCCTCCCTTGCCGTTCCATCGAGCAATGGAAGGCAGACCAGTCGCTTCACCTTCTTCAGTTCTGTTCAACGTTCCCAGTGGGATCCTCCAGTTAATCATGGGCTATGTTGCTCCGATAAAAGCCATCTATCCTCACTGGCACTTGGTAATTCGACTTATCGGCAGCTGACTCGATCGTACCAATTCAACGAGCTTCATCTCGATTATAGCTCCAATGCGGCTAGGGCCCTCTCGATGTTCTGAAAAGAGGCTTTTCAAAGGTCCCAATCGTCCGACAGAATGACCGTCTCACCGTTACTAGGAGCTTGTATCCGCCAACTAAGGGTAAACTCTGCGCGTTGCTCAACCTATGCTGAAGACGAACATGGTAACAACTGCGTCAGGGTGGGGGAAATTGACGCAGCAATGTCCGAATACCTCCACCATCCCTATTGGCCGACGGCTCTAAGAAGACTCACTTTGATATTTGCATAATAGTTATCTAGCATTGCTTCGACCATGTTGGTCACTCACTGACTTCGCCCTCGTCGGCAGATACATAGTCTCTACCCACTATCAAATGCAAGTCCTAGCACGATTTTGCCAGTACAAAAAGAACGTCTCCAGCGTTCACGAGGCTCTGTGTTTTCTTAGCGATCTTGCGGACCCGGCACCCGTCCGCTTCTTTAGGGGTGAGGACCTTGACTTCCATCTTCATCGCTTCCAATACTGCTACTACTTCGCCCTCTCTAACGACGTCACCCACTTGAACCTCAATCTTCCATACGCTCGCGGCCATTGGCGATGGAATTGTCACGGTGTCGCGCTGTTGGGTTACTATTTCTTCTTCCCCGGCAGCTTCACTCGAAGCCATCTCAGCAGCCCACTCTGCGTAGAGTCGACGTTCTAACATCTCTTGCTCCCGTAAGGCCTCACGCTGCCTTTTCTTGAAATCTAGGATATCACGGTCTGTTCGCGCTCGCTTCATTGTTTCGAAAGCCTCCTGCACGTCAAAGGTAGAGGGTGAGATTTGCCACTTGTGTCTCCCAGCAAAGTAGTCCCGCGCAAGTGAATCATACTCCTCAATACTGACACTGAAGAATCTAACCTTGTCAAAGGGCTTCAGTAGCCAGGGCTGCTCAGCTGTATAACCGGGTTTGGTGCCAAAGGTATCCCACATCTCCAGTGTCCTCGCCGCGATCATGTAGCCACCAGGCGCCTCTATGGAATAGCCCGCCATTATAGAACCGCCATAGCCAATAGTGCCTCCCGGTGTGGAGACCCGGGTCGGGTTGTATTTCTGGCATGTTAAAGTCTCGGCGCTGAGCGGAAATAACATCGGTGTGCCACAGAAGAAGCCCACTGCCGATACAATGAATTCTGTCTGCAAAATCATGTCGAATACTTCACGGCGTGAAGACAGGCCGTTGCATTTTCTGATATATTCCACGTTATCTGGGAGGTATACGGCCTTATTCCTGGTCGTCTCCATGTATCGTCGGATGCAGAGCTCGATTTCTGGGTGGTCCATTACGAGGGGCAGTCGAACCTCCCGGCAACTTATCGGTAGCTGGCCTGCGACCTCAATCCGTGACTGGATCTCATGAACTCGATTCAAAAGTTGCTGTTGAGATATCTCGAGAGGATCATATTCGATCATTACTGATAAGATATGAGGGGTGAAGACTAGCTTCACGTCGGATTGAGACTGAAGTCTGTCTATCAAGAGCTTCACATAGCCGATCATGCTTACGTTAGCCGACTGCTCTCCCAACTCTACTAATAGAAATCTATCGCCGCCCTGTGATCGAGTTAGAATCTAAACTAACCATAAAGGAGACGACCGTATTGATTAGTACCTGTCGATATGTGATTTTTAGTGGGAATTTAGTCCCATCGATAGCTAGATCCGTCTTTAGTATCGCGCCGTTCGGCTGAATAGTAGCGCGGGGAATGCCGCATGGGAATCTGTCGGGAGCAGTGGTGTTGCTAGAGACGGCGTGCTGAATAATAGATAAATACGCCTCTACCCGTTGAATTTCGGCGACGGCATCATTGAGCGACACGGGAGTCAAGGAGACCGCATCGCCCGGCTTGAGCTGGCCCAACTTCCATATATCTGCAGAAATCACTGTGGATGAGCAGATGAGACCTCCGAGATTAGGGCTGTCCGCAGTGAGTATACACGCGGAGTCTCCTCCCCAGTTCATCCCGCCAGGAGACGGATAACCATAGCTAGAATTGAGTTAACAAGCCGAGAACCATTGAAGGGGGGTAGAGGAACGTCTTACTCCATGTAGTTAGACGGATGTGAACCTGCTTCCCCTCCGCTCTGCCGCGCCCATTGTGGCACCGGCCCCAGCAATCGAACGCCTGATCTGCTCGAGTTGTGGCCGATCTTCCACTTGGTGCCATAAAGCATATCCCTATCCTCAGCTGTCATAATGTCATCCGAATCGTGAGGCCCTTGAAGGACATGAACTTCTTTGACACTCATCTCCGGAATTACATGGGCTGATAATCTAAATCCTACCGTCTCTGTTGGAGGAGCCGATTCCTGAGCCTGTAAATGCAAGAAATCCCCTGCGCGCAGCGGCCGTCCTTGGTAGCCGCCATAATTCAAGCTCGGGGTCGTTGATTTGGAACCAAAAACTGATGGTATGTTAGGAAATCCTCCTTTGACTGCGAGATACATCCGACAGCCGGACCCTGTGACAGTGCTGATCTTCAATAATTGGTTTGCTCCAATGAAAAGAGACGACCACATTGGGCGTTCTTTGCCGTCAATTGTGACCACACAGTCAGCACCGCAGACAGCGATTTTTGACGAGCACGTGAACAGTAGCTCGGGTCCTATCAACGTCATCTCCAGCACCTCAGTGCCTACAGAGTTACCGACAAGAATATTAGCAATACGCGACGAGATGTTGTCCATCGGCCCACTCTTAGGGACTCCGTAACCAATTGAAGGACGTGCCGGAAAGTCCTGGATGGTAGAATACGAGCCGCCTGAAATGACATCGATTCCGCACGGCTTGTACGAGAAGCTAGCGTCGAGGAAGTTCGTCAAGGTTGCTCCGTTTAGAAATGCCCCGGATGACATGATCGCTTGTATAAAGTCAAGATTCGTGGGCGGGCCCTTGAGAATGACCCCTGAAGCGCACACCCGTCTCATTTCCTTCACTGCTTGCTCCCTCGTGGGTGCATGGACCATTACTTTCGCAAGTAGAGGATCTAAAAACGTCAACTCACAGATCATATCGTTTGAAAGATGGATCTAATACCGTAGTGTGAGGTAACGTTCTGCCCTCTTTGAATCCAAGTATCTACCCTGGCGTCTTCTGCCAAGGGCCATCGCACTTCCTGGAACAACCCCGGGCTAGGGGCAAAGCCGCGATACGGATCTTCGGCATAAATACGAGCTTCAATAGCTGCGCCAGCAGGGACATTTTCCCGCAAGGCTGTTAGCTCAGCTAGAGAGATACCACCATGTCCAGATCTTTCCAGATCCGCCTGACGCAGCATCAATACTACAAGGTCGACACTATAGCACAGTTCCGTGACGCCATGCTCGACTTGCAATCTAGTGTTCATCTCTAAGAAGAAGAAATCACCAGTGATATCGTCGACAAGGAACTCCACGGTTCCAGCTGATTTATAACCCAGAATCGCAGCATAATCAGTCGCACATTTCGTGAGTTTTGGCCGAAGTCCTGGATGGCCTTCGACAAATGGGCTCGGGCATTCCTCGATGATCTAGAAAACAAAAAGGTTAAGGGATTTGGCTTTTGATATTCAGTATCAAATAATCGCGGAACATTACATACTTTTTGATGTCGCCTTTGGATGCTACACTCGCGTTCTCCAAAATGGATGATGTTGGTGCCATTCCCGAAGACTTGGACTTCAACATGATGGCTTCGGGGGTAATACTTTTCCAAGAACACGCCTGAATTACCAAAAAGCTTTTCGCTGCTGTTGTGTACTGTCTCGAAGGCACACTGAACATCCTTCGCGGAATAGCAAATCTGCAAGCCCATCCCACCTCCACCCCCGGTCGCCTTCAGCATCACCTATGACCATATCTTAGCTTAGTATGTAGTAGTGAAATTTCATGCTTCTGCTCTTACCGGGTACCCTAAGTGTTCAGCTGCACGCAAGGCTCCGTCTGCCGAAGCGACCAGATCACTTCCTGGGATAATGGGCACCTTGGCATTCTGCGCTATCTCTCGCGCGCGGTGTTTCAGGCCCATCTCTGCGATGGACTCCGGCGATGGGCCGACAAAGGCTATGCCCGCATCGACAACCTTCTGCGCGAATGCTGCATTCTCGCTCAAGAATCCGTAGCCGGGGATCACGGCATCGACGGAGCAGTTACTACAGATCTCGAGGATGTTCTCCCTAACAAATTTGATTAGATCGAAGAGATACGTAGGTCACAGGTGTTTGAGAAGGGTTCCAGGATGCACCTACATGTTTAAATACCCCGCCACACCATCGGCTGCTAGCTGTACCGCTTCGTCGGCTAACGGCACGTGGAGTGATGTTGTATCTGACGCGGTGTATATAGCCACACTCGTCGCGCCCACGTCCCGCACTGCTCGGATACATCGCACCGCGATCTCCCCACGATTGGCGATTAACACCTTGCTGATATTAGTCAGTCGCGGATAATTCATAATGTACGTTATTGCGGGGTGCAGAATTCCAACTGATGCGTTATAAAGGTTAAGAGACGCTGGAAAAGTGATCGTGTTGTGTTTGAGAAGCAGAGATGGAAGGAAAACAGCTCGGAGACGCAATACAGTACGACATGTTTGTTTGTTGATGGGAGACCCGGCAGCAGGCGGGGTCGGTGAAACTGAGAGGCAGTCTCCAAATGATCAGTCCTACAACGCCGTCAAGCCTCACTGTCATCCGAAAAAGCACTTTCCCTTGACTACTTGTGTAGATAATCAACGTTTATCCAAGGTGCCTGAGGCGCCTAGATGCTCAAGAGTCGGGAGCATAATCTGCTCCAACACCACGTTCGAGACATTGCTGTGGATTGGGGAGCATTCAGCTACTGCAACGCGAGTCGATGGTCGCCGAATGTCGTACTACAGGAGACCTGCTGCGGTTGGTGCGATAGCAAGTTGATCGGCACAAGATTCAAGCATTAGTGACGCAATCGGAGGCTCATGGGGCGTACCATACAGTTACATCGAGCGGGCACATAATCAGGGCTCCAATGTGAACATGCGCAAGGGGCTTCGATACATGTTACCAGTAGTGAGAATCGCTCTTCGTGCGTTGAAGAGCTGGTTTGACTTCTCTGTAAACCTCTAGAAATCTCCAGCTGGTTGCAAATCAAGATGGAAGGGTTTTTAAGCAAGGTTTGCATGAATTGCGATATGGGCGAGGGTTTTGGGAAGTGGAAGATGGTATGCACCATCAAGATCACAATTCGTTGCCTCTTGGACGCGGAGCTATGACTGACTATCATTGGCGTATCTCTGAACTTAGGGTCCCGACGAGGAACTCGTCAAGCTCATCGATTACGCTAACATAGCATGCGGTTTCCATGCTGGTGATCCCACCACCATGCTCAAGACTATCCGACTCGCAAAAGCCCATGGAGTCAAGATTGGCGCTCATCCAGGACTTCAAGGTGCGTTAGAGCCATGGCTAGCGCCCCTTAACGTGCCAGATTCGTGCTGAGTGGAATCCGGCTTTTAACACCGCGATATAGATATGTTTGGCTTCGGACGGCGCAAGATGGAAATCCACCCCGACGACATGTACGCCATGATATTGTACCAAGTCGGCGCACTGAAGGCAATGCTAGACGCCGAAGGGGTACCGCTTAGTCACGTCAAGCCACATGGTGAGCTGTTTTTCTACATGCAGCGCGATCTGGATATAATGGACGCCGTGCTGCGTGCTTGTGCGGTCTTCAACGTCCCGGTATTTGGGTCCAAGGGCACAGAACACGAGAAGGCCATGTGCGAGAAATATGGGCTCATATTCGTCGAAGAAGCTTACACCGATCTTCAATACGACAAGCATAAGAAGTTGATGCCAGTGAGCGAAAGCAAGATCGCTACAGCCGATGACATATACGCCCGGACCATGTCGATTGGTTTGGAAGACTCGGTCATCGATAATGAAGGAAATGCGATTGAAATGGGTTTCGATGGGCGGCCTTTCTTGTTCTGCATTCATTCAGATATGCCGGCGGCGCTGGACAACGCCAGGGCGTGTAGGAAGGCCATCGACGAGATCAACAAGCAACGCGGATGGTAGTACCGTGCTTTTCATCATAGTGTTCCTCTGGGCCTCGACATCCAAATATACAGCCACTTATGATCAAGAATCGCACAGGACCGTCACTGAATACGAACTCTAGAGTAGAATAAGATTCCTAGCAGGGTTACGTATAATTAGGCGCTCCGCTACAAAATACGCGGTGTGAAGGAGGTAGATATGAATCCCAAATGCAATAAAATCCTCTTACAACAGGCTCCGTTCGCCGATACGCTGCTGATGTAAGATCCTCGGCGCGTCATATCTGTCGCTCTCTCTCGCTCGTCTACGGTACTACTCTGTGGACACGGGTCCGCCTTCCCTTGCCAGCGCCGGCCTATTGGGCTGTAACGACCTCATATATCAAAAGCGCCGACCGTACTACTAACAGCCTTGATCACAACGCTAGCGTCGCTCCTTTTGGACACCGAGCGACGGACAGCCCTTGTTTTCAAATACCTGCTAAACGGGGCATACAATTTCGAGTATGACAGCTAATGGCTGGCTGCTACGCTCAAGAGCCTAAGCCGGAAGAACATCTTCGGTGCTCGAGGGAGAGGGGCGCGCGCATAGAGTATCACTACAGCAGAGGACAGCGGGCCGGGGGAACTGCTCTTTAGAGGTCTTGGGAAGATCTGCAATCCTGAATGTTAGTATTCACCCTCTAGGTGAGTTTTCATCGCGTGTGCCCCATGTACGCACTTAAACTAGATGGCGATGTTACGTACCTAGGTATTCAGCCGTATGGACTGACTTGCGTCAATCTGACAGATGTGACGTTATAGTCTTCAGGCAGAGTAATCTGCCTTCTCTAATTGAACACGAGTCCAAAAAAGTGCATTTCGGATCTGTGTACCCGCACGCGACACGTTTATGCGAGCGATAGCGCCGCAATTGAGCATCATGGCTGAGGAGTGAAAACAAAAGAGACGCCGAAGAAAAGTGGTGAGCGTGCGGATCAGGATTAAGTTAGCGATTAGCAAGCGCTGGTGAGGCACTTCAGGGGCCTTCACTAACTGCAGTAGTTCGCTGTGAGCTGGTACTGCTAGCGTTGTGTATCAGTAAGACTGGGGATCATGACACCCTGCTGATTGGCCACTAAGCGGAATTTCATGCAACTGGACATCCATATATATCCGACTAGAGTGATGAGGACATGCACTTCTACCTACAGCTACCTCTTATTCATAGGCTGGCACAGATGGCTGAGAGCATGTCTTCCTCGGATGATATATAAACTGGTAGGGAGATAGCACTTAGCTCAGTCGTCTTGTGTAACTGTATCGATGAGGAGCATGAGCACATGCATGGCTGTTAACACAGATGGAGACAAGAGAGGACGTCGCGCGCCTCATGAAGCAATGGGGTACTTGAGCGAGATTGGAGGAAAAAGAATTTTGAGGATAATACTTCAAGTGGCATCGCTTCAAGTCGTTCAGCGTTCAATGTCTCAGTGTGAAGTAAAGAAATGTTATTCCCCTCATCTAGTAATTACCTGAGACGGACGCCCGCACGCACGCACAGACTTGCATCGGCTACGAATTTGGACAGCATCGCGTCAGGTAAACACAACTTGACTACTTTATGGAATGAGCGCTATCCAAGGGAAATGACAAAACTATCATCGTCATTGTTATGTTATCCGGTGCCCGCAGCATTGGTACGTGACCAGCTTTGTCTTAAGATCATAATGCCATAAGTTGACTAGGTCTCTAGCTATCTATGCGCACGTCTTAAACAGTCAACCAATGATCATGGGAGTAGATATATACAGTATGCGATCTTGAACACTTGCCGCAGGGGCTGATGACCTCTCCCTGCTCGCATGTCCTAATCGCGCAGTAGCTCATCTGCACTCGTTTACGCAAGGTGCGGTACGGCCCGACCCGCCACTTCTGAGATCTCATTCTCCGCTACCGAAGGAAGTATCTTCTGTAATGCGTACATCATGTACATTGGTCGCATATCAATTATTCCATAGGGTTAGCGCAGCATAGTTCAATATGGAAACGGCGTAGTGTTATGTATTAGTAGGCGACAGACTCGACTATTGTGCTCCCAGGTCAGGCCTGGTCTCCCCGTCATCGCATAACTGCAGTTAAATGTTGCCCTTAGCAATTCGATCTTTCAGATCAGCCAAAGATTGGCATGATGCGTAGAATGAACTCACCTCGTAAAACGAGGAGCCGTATATAATATGCATATTTAGAAATGCCCAACGGTTGCTTGTCTATGTTGGAAGAGATGGTTTGTATTAGCCGGTAAAACGTTGTTTATAATCACGACGAATGCAGTGGAGGCAAGAGCACTATCACTGTACACAGGCAATGGATATCTGCTCTGTCATTCAAACCGCGAAAAAAGACGTGCGTAGTGTGCTAGCGCGTTCAGTGGCTCTGAGCTTTTCTTCAGACACCAAGCACATGTTGGACTCGTATAGACAAGAATAAACTATGATTTACTTTACCTGTTAGGATGGATCCATCACGGATGCTAACTATATATCTATTTACGGAGGGTCATTTTCGTTAACATGTTAGCCTTTGAAATGTAGGCGCATTTTAGTTGTAGAAGATAACAGGACAACACAGCAATTAAACAATCGAACAAAAAACAGAAATACTGCTAGAATTGCATATTCAGAGAAATACGATTACAATTAGGCCCTCGGGGCCTAAATCTCCGCTTCCTCATCATGATGATGCGGAAGTACGCCTTGTAACTAGCGAGGTCCATGGCTCTTACGTACGTACCATGGTAAGCCAACTGATTAATTCGATTTCATTTACTGTTCGAAGAACATGTTTTTCGAGTGAATTATATCTTCCTTTCAACTCTTTTATTTCTCTAGCTAGCAGCGAACGGAGGGTGATGCTACTGCTACGTACGTGTGTATTGGTGTTGGCGTTTGCAATGCTACGACTCTCTTTCTCTTTCCTACAGACCACCAGTTATGGATTATAGGACAAGACTTCCAAATTGCGGACGTGGTAGAGAGTATCTTGTTCAAAGATTTAGTATAATTTACGAACATCCTTGCGGGAATTCGGCCAACTTACCGCTGCTTGGGCCCGGAGAACCCGACGACCCTTCCATCTGCAAGTTGATAATCCTGTATTCAAGTGGTTGGCGTTAGAACTGTGCGAAATCCTTCGGGAGAGGATAGAAGCAAGGGATTCCAGGTGACTTACAGGTACATGGGTTTACCGAAGAAGCCACCTCCTACTTGTGTTGTGACAAGCGAGCCGTCCATGTAAAACTTCACCGAGACACTAAAAAGCCAACCAATGTCAGTGCAGGCAAGTATTAGGGAAGCTGTGATGTTATTTCTGTTCGCCATCTCCACGACTGATCTTTCCAATAAGACATGTTTAAGGGAATGCAGAAATAGAAATAGTAATAGTATGGCTCGCTGGAAGAGTGTTCGCGGCAATAACGTACTCTTTTTGGTTGATATCCCTCACTTCGCATTTGATCGAGTGGAATTGGTCCGGGCTCGGATATGTGACGTCTTTCCAAGACAAGATGGAGGAGGTATTGAAAGTGTTGAATGACTGTCAATTCAATGTTAGTAATATCCAAAATGTAAGCTCCTCAAGAATTAAGCCGGTATGATGAGCGGACGCAGAGCCTCCCAAGGATGAGTTTAAAAAAGCTGAATTCGCGGTCCAGTATACGGAAGAGAGAATGTGTGCTTGGAACGCCAAATCTAGGCTTACAATTTTCCCAGAGCCTTTCCACTCCGCCATATCGATCTCCGGCGGCCAACCATCCACTGCCGTAAGCCAGAATGCAGGCCAAGTGCCTTTCGTCGTGGTCGCCATGAATTCGCCTGTGAAGTCGTAGCCGCCACCACGCGAGACATTGAAGTGCTCCTTTGCGTGTATCGCGCCGGACAAGTAGTTGATCTTGATATTCTGACCTCCATGCACGGCATCAGGTTGACCTGTCACCTTCTTTGCCGTCAATGTGAGCATTCCGTTTGAGAATTTGACTTGACCCTGACTCATGCGGGCACCCCCGTTACTCCACGTCGGATGTCAGTAAATATTATCTTTCTCGCTTCCTACTCGAATCTAGCTAGAGTAGTAGCAGAATAAGCTCTCCTCTCACTTACTGATCCGTTCCCCATGGATAATTGTAGTTCCAGTCTGTGTCAAAATCCGATTGCGAGTTGAAACTCGTTTTAGGAATTATTGTACGAACTGCCTCTACCCCAACCGCGAGGGCTATAAGGGTTATGGCCTGCTTTGGAAAATACATCTTCGGATAAACCAAGACCACAATTCAGACTAGTCTCGTAGCTTTCAAGATGGTTCCAGACGGCTCCGAGTCGCAGAAGTGATACGTGACAATCCCTTTGGATTATCTATAAGTCCAACTTGCAGTGCATGCGGCGGCGGATTTGGCAGTCTTATATATGTAGACCTAGTATGTGGATTGCAGGTATCCCGGGATCCTGGTTCTGAAATACAGAATCTAGGTGAGAATTCCGGGAAGCGCTCCAACATGCCAATTGCCCTTGTGTAGTAGATTCAAGAACGTTTACTTGGGAAATTTTGTTATTGGAGCAATTTTGTTATTGCGACGGCAGATGTGTCTCCGATGCATAAATATCATTGCTATGTTGATGATTTCGCCCGAGTCTCATCATCTGAGCCGGCTTCATTTCCCCTGCTTGACCTGGGTTGCTCCGCAGGGCAATATACCCGACGCATGGTGAAAGCACCGGCTAATAAGCCCGACCGATCTGATTAACCTTAGCAGTACCCTATATATATATGTATACCCTATGTCCAAGCGATATCTCCGACTCGGATCTATGCGGTCTCAACATAGGTAAACATTCATGTAATCAATTGGGAGACCTATGAGTGAGATCCTAGGGTGGATTGTGGTCTACCTTGACTTGGCGAAAATAGAGGCCGTCAATCGCTAAATAAGCAACTGTCGCGGTTAACCTTAGCACCACCGCAGCCAACTAAACAATTAGCCTGCACACTACAGCCAGTGGCAGGCAGCTCCCGTATTTTAGTGCCTGTGACAACAACGCCTTTATTTATCCGGCAATCAGGCGGGCAGTTATGTAGGACCGAGCAACTGTAGATATAATTACCACTGAGCAGTCTCACCGAGTCACGAACTATAAGAGAGCTACTGTTGTGGGAGATTGAGGGGGCCTAGAGGGTTAACTCTCTCAGGCCCTAAGTGCACCAAGGGTAATGTATCGTTCACTTACATGATAGATATATCTCACACTATATTAGTGACATTCAGACTCTTCATTAAAGAGGGAGTCTGGTAGACTAATGCACCAGATGGTTGAATGAGCCATCCAAGTACCGGCACGATAATGCTGCTGAATGGGCGCGGATTAGGTTTGAGGTGCATGTGTAGAATATGAGGCATGATATGTTTCGATCTACTATTAGTCATCACCTACATTCAACCTTGGCTTGCCCTCCTACTCTCGTTGCATAATAGCGCGGTAGGGCTTGCTGATCCGTCAGCAAGACGTCTATCGATCATTCAATCATTCGATTGCGAACAGTCACTTTTGTTGGGAACTGGCATACCACCATAGATAGATTTCATCTCTTCAACAAGCATGCGCAAGTTGTTGTGGTGTTCGCCGGTTTATTCGCGCTCCAGCTCTAGTGAGGTCAGAGTCCGATTACGGAGTCGTAAAAACAACGCGATGACGCAAAAATGTAGTACTCAGTCCACCCACCCCGCACGGAATAAACGGTATGGCAGGGTATTTAAACATTCCTTTCCCATATTGTATTTCACCAGTAACTATCACAATCATCTCTCACCGAGTTGAACTCTTGCGACCTCTGAAGCTCTCAGCATAACCATTTTCATCGGTATGATGCCCGTGCAAACACACCATGGCGTCCCTCGCAGCGGAACTATCTGTAGATCAAGGTAACTATAAAAAATGATGCACCCGGGTGGTCGACTTGTTGTTGTCATGTTTCTGTTGGCCTACCATTGCCCAATCTGATGGAATGGGTGGTGTGTGGGCCAGAAGATCATGCGGACAGTTGGTCTGAGAAATACCGGCGAACTTGATCTGGATAATGCCAGCGAAAGGATGTGCTTCTTTTGACTCCCACCCTTAACCTGGCCGTGTTAAAGTCGTGCTGATACGCAGTAGTATCGTGGCCATATAATCTATCACTATGTCTACTGACAAGATCACCTTTCTGACCAACTGGTACGAATTATACAGCGTATTACTTCGATACAGGTATAGGAACGTAGGTTAACATCAATCAGGCACGCTACGCCATACCATGCTCCCCTTTTCCTGGCCCAATCGAAGGGCTTCTTCAAAGAGCAAGGCATCAAAGTTGCGCTGCTCGAGCCCAATGATCCCAGCGTAAGGGATGCCCAGAGACAAGCACTTTGCGGAAAGGTGATCCTAATCTTGCCACAGGATGTCACCGAGATCATCGGCACCGGAAAAGTCGACCTCGGGTTCAAGGCCATGATCCATACACTTGCGGTATTTTGAATCCGTTCTCTGCCAGAATACCAGAAAACATATGCTAATTTTCGCCATGTAGGCCAAAGCCCGCAATTTCCCGGTCCTTTCCATCGGCAGCCTTTTAGACGAGCCTTTTACCGGCGTCGTCTACTTGAAGTCCTCCGGCATCACCCCCGACTTCCACACGCTTAAGGGCAAGCGCATCGGTTACGTCGGCGAGTTTGGCAAGATTCAAATTGATGAGCTGACGTCGCACTACGGCATGTCGCCCTCGGACTACACGGCCGTGCGATGCGGGATGAACGTCAGCAAGGCCATCATCCGAGGCGAGATCGATGCGGGCATTGGGCTCGAGAATGTGCAAATGGTCGAGCTCGAAGAGTGGCTCGCGTCGCAGGGCCGCCCGAAAACCGACGTGCAGATGCTGCGAATCGACGAGTTGGCTGAGCTGGGCTGCTGCTGCTTCTGTTCGATCCTGTACATCGGGAACGAGAACTTCATTGCGCAAAACCCCGACAAGGTCCGCGCGTTCCTACGCGCAGTGAAGCAGGCCACAGATTTTGTCATCGCGCAGCCAGAGAAGGCATGGGCTGAGTACGTCGATTTCAAACCTGTCATGGACACGCCCCTGAATCGAAAGATCTTCGAGCGGAGCTACGCCTACTTCTCGCAGGATCTGAAGAACGTCAAGCGTGACTGGGACAAGGTGACGGCGTATGGCAAGAGGCTGGGCGTTCTCAACGTGAACTTCGAGCCTAACTACACCAACGAGTTCCTGGGCTGGAAGCTTGAAGATGCTTCGCCGGATCCAACCGGAGATCAGAAAAGGATGGTGGACTTGCAAAAGGATGTCGCAGCCAAGGGCGGCTTCTGCAGGCTTCATGCGAAGGCACTTGAGGCTCAGTCCTGAATGATCCCAGCCTCACGTTCTTCTTCGTCGGGTTAGCATCTAAAACCATAGTGGCTAGCTTCTATTCATCAGACCACTTATAGGGACAGATACTCGTTCTCTGCCACAATATAGTTCCACACTGCCGTGGGCGCTCATACCAAAACAACATTGAACTCATTTACGCAGCGGGGCTTTGCTTACAACCCTCTCCCTCGTTGTGTATGAGTATATTTGCCTAATGCCCGACAATAAGCGTGAAATGATCATGTCGAATTCGTGGCATGGAGTAAAATGTCCTGCCATTTTTTTTTTTTTTTTTTTTTTTTTTTTTTTTTTTTTTACTCCGCTATGCTAAAATTGCAGCATTTTTCTGCTCATATTACGGAGGTCTTAAAGTGGCCTACTGTAAGTGTATAGCGCGCTTGTCTATTTATAACCGGTATATTTATAGCGGCGTCAGCAGCTCCAGTCACTATAGTTATAGCGCACCCTTTAACTACGACCGCTATATTATAGTGGCTGACTACCTAGGTATAGTAGTATCGAAGTATACATACAGTAAGCCTTATGAACCTGTTAAGGATGATGCAGACTTTTGGCACCGACCTCTATACTTCTGTATTGTTTAGACGGACCCAAATTCTCTTTATAACCGCAGCGGGGGATGCGTAGGTGCCCTGCCTGGTGACCGAACGAAAATGTGGCCAGGGAGTATCCCAACTCATTTGGACTGTATCAGGTTGTCGCAGTCCTAGGTATCCTTTGACAATATTTCAGCCAATTATGTTCGATTATTTTAATGGTACCTAAGGCGTCACCTCTCTTACATCGTAATGAATGTTACTGGATAAGCAGACGCTACATTACCCCCTGCTAGAGCTTAACGCGTTAGTGATCTTTTGCCAATGTCTACGCTTTCGTCAACCTTGATAAGATTCCTATTGAAAAGCACCAGAGAATAAAGAAAGTAACACATTTTTAAATAATGTCATTAATTTTTTTTAGCGGTACCTAGTAGATTATTTATCCACAATGCGTAGCCATAATGTCACTGTTGTTAGCAGGGGTATTGTGGGTCAGGCAGTGGGTCCAAAAAGGTGAAGGGGCATTCAGAAGGATATCATAATGTCCACCAGCCACCACCTGCCCTCATTAAAGAACTCTATATCCTAAAGTAGGACTTAGAGACAACTCTTCCTCGACTTTCTTCCCCAGAAAAACTTATTTTTTCCTTGTTTACGTTCGTACCATCAAGTCCGCATCGCTACAACCCCCAGGATGTTGACCACATTACCACCCGAGATCTTCGATATCATAATCGAACAGGTATTCAGCGTCCCCCAAAACTGGTTGTGAATGAAGTGCTAAAGGGTAAACTTGACAGTTAAGCAAACGTGATCTTCAATCGCTTTCTGCCGTATCTCGTCACACGCGCTCGTTCAGCGCCAGGACACTATGGCGATCTGTGGTACTTAGACTAGTCGAGGGCGAGCTCCATCGCATTCAAACAGCACCCCTTCCGCAGCAATACTACCAGCTCGCAACCGAGTTCCACTTTCGGTGCGACTTTGATTTCTCTACCTATGTCCACTGCCCTCATATACGCAACGAGGGGTTGACTATCGGGGAGGACGATGATACAGACGATGAGATTGATGAGGACTATGACGAACATCCAGATCTGTTATACTTCGACCGTATGGCCCGGAGCGCTAAGTTGGTGCTCAGTCGATTTGCGGACCACCAACTGCGGAGCTTCAGGTGGGACTTAGGTACTTGCATTCCCTCGGAAATACTTGGTAGCAATGGCATAGTTACCCTGCGCCAGAGCAGAAATCTAAGATCTCTCCATCTGATCACTACTACTTACTGTACACGCAGTTGGAAAAATGATGACGATACCGAGATAGACCTCTCTTCTTTCCGTCAGCTTCGGAGCCTAAGCTGGAAGGCCCCAAATCCCAAAAATTTCAAGGCCTTGGCAGCTGCGTTGAAATCTAATTCCATGCATCTACAGGAATTCGACTTGTACATCGTACATTTGGAAGACTCAAGAGGGATTCTGGAAGAGGATGGCGATGACGATTACGAGGGTGGTTCTTATGATCTGGGGGCCATCCTCGGCATGGATAGACTCTCTCCTCGACCTTATTTCCCAGCACTGCGCGTCTTATCGCTCACAGAGGTGCCTATCACGCCCTCGATGATGGCGATGGCCGATTTTAGCACACTTGCATCTCTCACTCTTCGTCGGTGTCCCGGCTCTGCGGAGTTCTTTGCTCATATTGCCAAGCAAGCTAGTGCGATAAATCTTCAGCGACTCGAGTTCGAGTGTTGGACGGGTGAGATCTTAGAACCGATAAGAGAGTTCATCTCAGCATTCGTGGGTCTTGAGGAACTCTTTGTACTCGAGTTCGGACCTCTAGATACTATCGACCGATGGAATAGTGTTGCTACTAATCTTAGGTCTCTAAGGAGATTCGTGCATCACCAGAGAGCCTTCGGTGAGGATTTGCAGGGCCTTGCAATTGTTGAATTCAAGCGCGAGGCTCTTCTAAGGAAGAATTCTATCCAGCATCACCCTTTTACGAGACTCGATCTTGAATGTCTAGGCCTACCGTGTGCCCCAGGCAAGCTACTAGTAAGCATTCATACTCTGAACGGGACTCCTAGAAAATAACACGTCTTTTAGAGATCGATTCTACGGCCTTTCCGGACTAAAAATTCCCTAAAACTCTTACATCTCCGGCAGTCCTATATGGACCTTTTTGACTGTGAATGTTTGGGTCTTAAGAAGCGCCTCCTAGATAATGGGGGGTTATGGAGTCTATATGGCCCAAAAGGAGGCATGATGGACCAAGCTGAGGCTTTGCGAGGACTCCGAACCCGTTCCCGCCGGTTCCTCGAATGGGCATTTGGCCTCAACGGGCTACCGTCGCTGCAGGTTGTTGCATTCGGAGACTTCGGTATGAACGATGCGCATTGGAAACACAACATCATCGCCTGCAGAGACACCAAGGAGAGCACTCGTTTTCAGATCATTAGCGAATTTGACCCGAAGATGCATACGATCCTCTCAGAATATGGCGACGTGCTTCGGGCATGCCCTTACTAATGATCCATACACATACGGTCCACACAAGAACATTGCACTGGTCACAGCCGCCGGCATTGAAACCAGCTAGGCGATTTGTAAATAGGAGCCGAAAATTGTTTGATGTTGGTGAGAAGAGTTTCTTACAGAACTAGGGCAAAGCAGGCGATCATGGAGCCTGTGAATCAGGCGAACAAGAGCACAGCAACCGCTATGAGAACACGACACGTCGCGCTCCATACCCTGGTTCCTGTTGGACGAGGATAAGAAAGATTAGACCAACAATCCTCTTTCTTCTCTATTCAAGAGGAGTGGTTCGCAAGTATGCAATGTTGGCAATGACAGGTCATCAGCCAAACTTCGAGCTTCATGCCGAATCCTATCGCTATCACTGCTGGCTCGGAACGTCCTATACAGTTTCGTTATGAGAATGAGGGTCCTGGATGTTGCGCACCATGTTCCGTCGTGGGGATCATTTGCATATACCATAATAAGTAGCGATAACTCTCGGTATCAGGTAGCCTATGCCGCAGCCATCTAGAGCCCGACATGCAAGTGTGTCTCACTGCATTGTTTGCTCCAGTACGTACCTAGGTGTAACTAACCTATGCGAAATTAATACTATGTCATTATACTCACCGCTGCTCGCTGTGGTGAGCTCTTGGTCATTCAATAGATAATTGCATTGCTGGTGAGCTAACAGTCAACTCTATATTGTGCAATTATTCAGCCTGCCTATCACCTATCCGTGTATTTCCGCCCGAACTCATGAAACGGCTCCCGGCATTGTAATCTTATTCACCACAATCATATCAGTCTCGCCGTACCTTGTCCTGGAATTAGTCGAAACTTATCGATGTATGCTGAGAGTGAAGATGTCTAAACCAACCCGTATCGCTGAGCTATCCGCACGCATAGCTGCTAACACAGCCGAAATTGATAACTTCTTGGCTCCGCAGTCCTTGCCTCCCCCGTCCTTCGACCCTGACGCGCCCCCGAGTCTGTTTCGTCCTAGTACCGATAACCACATCCCAGCTGCTCGCAAGGCCGCCATACGGGATACTCTTGAGCTGCGTGACCTCATGCTTGGCCCACGCGAGCATCTATTCAGCAGCCAACCGAATTAACTCATCAGCCAGCTAGCCATCATGCGCTTCGGACTTTCACGCCTCGTCCCACCCAACGGCTCGATCACCTCCGCCGAGTTGGCCGTCGCCGCCAGCCTGGGTGAATCGCATGTCTGGAAACTCATCCGCCACGCCATAACGCAGCATATTTTCCGCGAGCCACGGCCGGGCATCGTTTCCCACAGCGCCATTGTCCGCTTACTTGCTAAAGATGCGGATGTGACTGCTTGGGTCCGATGGCGTCCGGACGACTGTTGGCTCGCCGCCTCCCATACGTGCGAAGCTAATTATCGCACGTTGGCCTGCGTCCGAGGAGCCCAATGAAATGAAACTGGGTTTTCTCTCGCGAGTCAGAGTTCACTTGGTATGTTCGACGTCCTAGCAGCTGAGCCAGAGCGTGAAGCACGTTTCGCTGCTGGGATGCGGCTGTATGCGGCGCGTCCAGATCTCGACGTTCATCATCTCGCGGAAGCGTAGCGCTGGACCGAGCTACTGGCTGGTGCCACGGTAGTCGATGTGGGCGGCTCTCACAGCGAGGTGGCGATAACGCTTGCGCGCGCCTTTCCATTGATGAACCTCGTCGTGCAGGATATTGATAAGCCTACGATTCTTGAAGTAGATTCTCGTAAGCCCGATGATGTAGCCGACCGTGTACGCCATATGACGCACGACTTCTTTACGGACTAGCCAATCCGCGAAGCTGACGTGTGTCTATTCCGCGCGTGCCTTCACAACTGGTCTGATAAGTATGCCGTCCGCATACTGCGGGCACTGATCACGACTCTGAAGGTGGGTGCGCGCCAAGACTTGAAGATATGCTGCCCGGAGTGGCGTCCGATGTACGCTCTGGCGGCTTGAATATGATGATGCTTTTTAATGCTGGCGATCGCAAGGTGTCTGGCTGGGCTCACCTTTTCGAGCTAACTAGCCCTGGGTTCCAGTTTCATGGGCGAAAGCAATCACCTGGGTCCGGGCTGTGGGTATTAGAGTCTTCGTGGAACGGGGCTTAGACAATACTAATGTCACCAATGACTATCTGCAAGATAAGCTTCCTGTTGATTCTTCGGCGACACACCCATGAATCTATTCAGTAATACTATGCAGTTCAAGTACCTACGGGTGGATACAAGATATTTCTACGTACTATAATATTCACTTGTATATATACTCAACTGGTAAGCAGGGCTTTGCACCCATACATTCGAGGAGCATGAGCACTGTGAGGCGTGGCCAACGCCCAGGCTGCCTTCAAAAAACTTCCCGAAACGAAGGCCCCCTTTCTAAGAGACCTCCGCCGACGGCTCTTCGTGCAGCGCTAACCTGTTGGGGAAGAAAATCGCTCACACTACAAAGCAGGCAAGTTATCCTTAGGAACAGCTAAGGCGTGAAATCAAAATAAAGAAGTGCTCTCATGCTGTCGTATTGTATGGTGCGATGCCGCACTTAAAGCTAATACTAAGTTGAACGAGTATGGGTTAGCGATGGTCACTAAGTATATAGTCAACCGCGATAATAGTCGAGAGATAGTCCTAGCTCTTGACACTGTTCGAGCTCGGTGAAAGGACTTTCATGACTTGGCCATTGCAGTATACGTTTCGTCATGCGCCGCTTCGTGCTGGGTTTCCAGATTCCATGGCGTTCAATCTCCCTCAGAGTGTCGACATAACCTCTTGCTCTGAGATAAGCCAAATCCGGATTCGGATCATATGTCCTCGCAAACGAGCTGAATGAGTCGACGACAAACTGTTGAAAAGGCAGGTCGTGTTCATCCCTCATGGGTAGACCCTCGCGTGCGAGGTTGCCGAAGAGATAGTACAACTCGCCCGAATGGCACTTGAAATACTCACCATTCGGATCCCCGTATGGATGTGATGCTGATTTTGGCGGCTCGCAGACGTTTAGCTGGGGATAGTTCGTGAGTTGGTACGTGCGGTTGAATTCGTAGTAGTAAAGAGAGTCCAGCCGCTCATTAGAAAGAGCTGCGTAGGCGGTCGCTTGGTCGATGCATCGGAAGATCCCGTCCGTGGCGAGTCGAGCGGTCATGTTGAATAATCCCAGCGTTTTGTTCGCAATATTCGGTATCGGGAATAGCTTTGACGAAGGTGCGTCAAACCCGAGGGAGTCTAAATACGCCGATTGATTCGTGCTTGTTGGATAGCCGATGAAGGCAGCACCGTCGTCTCGGACTGTGCCGATCATGAGATGGATGCGCAGTCTCGGCCCTTCGGATAGATCGAGTTCGTCAGAGACCAGGTAGGTCCCGTCTACAACTAGAAATGATGCCGCAGTCCCGAGGCTACTGAGTTCGGACGCCGAGATAGAACGGAGACAGTCGACCTGGGAAGCAGCGTCTGCACAGTTAGCTGATGCGAGTATGGCACTACCGACATTCTGTACTTCTTCATCTATAGTCATGTATTTTGAGTACGTAGTCCCGTAGTTGATACCGCCTAGGTTGCTTAGAGGAATAGCTGCTGTGAATTTGCCGAGTGCCTTAGGCGACGCGATCATTGCTCGTACGCTCGCAGCTCCCGCAGATTGGCCAAAGATAGTTATTCTGTCCGAATCCCCCCCAAACTTGTGAATATTATTCCTCACCCAGTCGAGCGCCGTGATCTCTTTGATAAGTCTGATTTAGTTATCCGTTCCATTGACTGATCTAGGCGTGATCAAGTAGATGTATAAGGGGTTGGGGCCGAAGAGGCTGGTGGAAGGGAGAGGAGACACAGGGTCCCGAGATCACTTACGGTCTGCAAGTCCAAAATTTCCATTGGTTACTCCGTCATCGAGAGCAAGGAAGCCAAAGGTCCCTAAGCGATAATTGACGGCGACAACAACTACGTCGCTCCTAGACGCCAAATTGCCACCATCGAAGTCTGGGTCATTTGCAGTACCGCTTGTAAATGCGCCGCCACTATGTTCCAACATGAGTTAGTCCTCTAATTAGCAGTACCCGATTCATAGGATAGCAAGAAAGGGCATCTACTGCTGTTACCGTTGAGTCCACTTCACGGAACAGTCCCAACAGCCACCCCCTCCCCCCACCCAAAGTACGGCTCATGTTCGTCATGGAGGATGCATGGGAATCTCAATCAAGAGTGTAGAAAACCAACATACTGTATCCAAAACTACAATAACCGAATGATGTTAGTGTTCTCTAATGTCATGCTCATTAGTGGCATGCGGTACGTATAACATACCATCACAGGCTTTAAAGACCGTTGAGTAGACCTCGGGCCTGGGAGAAAAGGAGTCCAAATGTTAAGAAAGTGGCAATCCTCGCTGCCAGAACTTCCTTGAACGCACGCAGACCCATATTGCGTTGCAGAGACATGACTGTTATTGCCAGCGTAAAGTGTCGAGTACGTAAACCGCCTAGGCTGAGTAGCATATCTAATCCCAAGAAACCGGAAGCTCAAGCGATCTCGAAACCTATTGAAAGTATCAATGCGCTGGTGTTGGTCAAGTACTTGCAGTGCCGGTAAACCTTACCCAGTTATGTAGTCGCCATTTGAGCGAACTGTCACTTGCCACTTTTCGCTTGTGTCTTGCAATGTTGCGTTTGAAAAGGGGGCGGAATGCGTGCATAGGACAGGGAGTTCATTGGCTTCAGATGTGCTCGACAGATGACCATTTATGTCAACCGTCCTTGCAACTGAGCTCCCCGGTTCAATCCAGAACTTTTGCAAATCCTCGTAATCTTCAGTGTACTTTAGGTAGTCCAAGTTCGTCTGAATGTTGGATATTCCGAGATCGTGGGACCAAAGTTGTTCCCCCAGGTCTTGGCATGACTTTGAAGCACTGCTGAAGGAACGCGCATCGAGGATAATCAGCCCCGAGTTTGCAAGAGAGCTATTTACACCTGTGAAATCTGATTAGAAGCGGTAGGTACCCTAATTTTTGTGAACGCTTTACCTTGTAGATCATTGGCGATGAGAATCGTGATAGACGAGTTGAGAGACTCGGGTGACGGCGCCCCCGCAGCACGATATGTACATGTGCATAGTAGACTCAACAAGCAGAACCCACTTAACTTTGTGCCCCTCATTGCATTGAGCTCCAAAGCTGCGCCTACGGCGATATAGAGAGAGATACGAAATTAAACAATAGGGAGCATCTTGTTAACCTATCTAGCATATCTCCCATTGTGAGAAAAGCTCGTCCCATGTATGCGACACCTACCACAATTGATTCGGTACGTAATCAACCGATACTGCAGACTAGTTGGGCAGGTAGATAGTGTACTTTGAGGTAAGATGATGACTTTCTATTATCTAACATTCTACTGGCCAGATGGTCGGGTTAGGCGCAGTTCGGTGGAGTTCGTCCCATAGGCTAAACTTTGCATGGGTCGGTCTCAAACTACGCGGACCGCTCTCGCCGCTATCGAATATAGGTGGTTTCGTGTCTAGAATGCTCGTCCGAAGATAGATATTTTGCGCAGTGTTAGCAGATGCGCGATCTGATAGCGAGTGAGTGCGTACTCTCCTGACAGCATCACCACAGGTGTTTGCTTGTGCCACTCGATCAGACGCCGTGTCTAACCAGTGAACGTCGGGGGGCGCTGCGCAAGATGAAATTGACCTCCGCGCGCACGTGGCAATTGTCCTCATAACAGCGGGGCTGGGAGCGCAGAATGATGGACGAGCTTATGGGAGATGCTAGCGATCATGCATGCTGAGAGTTAGTCAAAGACATAAAGGCTAGCCGCCCAGGATTGTTTTACGAAGTGACGGAGCCCCGTTAAGCGCTAGTGGTCCTTGCCATGGATGTCTGTGCCGGCCGACTCCAGAGCCTAGGAAACGGTGATATGACTAAGCGGATCATAATTGTATCAAGGCTTATTCCGCAGCACTCAGCAGGAAGTGCGCATCTCCTGTTGCCATTTGGAATCGAGGTGCAGGGTGTGCAACTGGCCGTCAACGTTGCGATGCTATGACTCACCAATACGACGATCCTCCTCCCCCTCCTTTCTCTGTATGCGACGGCAGCTTATCGAAGACGAGCGGAAACCCACAAGAGAACTTCAAGTATCTATTTAGGAGCTCAGGGCCTGATGTGCGCTGGTGGCCATGTGTGCATTGTAGATATGCCTCAATACATTCCGATGAGCAACAGCCTCCCTGCATTGCCGCGAAACGACGCCCGCAGCCTCGACGCATGAATAGAGAGGTCCAGTGGCATAGAGGACGGCGATCTGAAGAGAGTCAAGGTGCCGCGCATAATACAGCCCGTGGCGCTACCGAGCCACTGATGCAGCACCGTCATTGAGTCATGTCGAGGATGCCAGATCTACCGATGAGGTTTAAGAAAGTGTGGTTCAGGCTCCTTTCGATTGTAGATGCGTTATATCTCGCCATGAAGTGAAGCTTGGCAATTAGATTGGCGCGGGACTAGCTCAGTTCACCTCAACGAGCTTGCGTAGGATCTGGGGGGTACGAAGGATGGCAGCTGAATCCTCTTGTTCTCTACAGTGCTATGGTGTCATAGTAGATCATTAAGCCACTGCACAGCTCCAGGCAAATAATAAGGTGAGCTCACTACCAAACAAGAAGCGGCTACAGCTAGGATTATCATGACTACATCATATTGCTATCTGTAAAGATTGTCGTGGTTGTAGGCCTAAGCTGTACTGCGAACACAACCATATCCCAACAAGACTTAAACGAGTGTCAATAGGGGCAACACGTCCTGTCACGGGCCTGTGATACATATCTTCTGGAGGTAAGATAACTTTCGCTATAGAAAATAGCTGACGCAACGCCCGCTCAGCATTCATCGAGCATCTCAGTTGAGATTGTTGAAATCCATCCCTTCGAAGTACAAGTCGAGCTCGAAACCCAAGTTCAAGTTCCCTTCAAACTGCAATCCCTGAGGCGCGCCAGCACTCATCTCAGAGTTGCCCTCGTTGTAGGTGCCGGCCTGATCGAGATCTAGATATTCATTCACCTGGAAAGACTGCTGAGATCTATGGATATGACCGATGCCCTGAATATGACTGGCGTCCTGGTTGATTGTCATGAATTCCGGCTCGTGATGGGCGAAAATCAACTGAGGTGACATGCCGTGGAAGAGTATCAAGTGCTCATTTAGGTCAATCTGACTGGAGCAGCCAAGCACGCCGCCTCTCAGGCATCCTAGCATCGGGCAGGGAAACGGAGGCAGTTGCAAATTCGGGACTTCAAGTAGTCCGGGCACCGGGGCTTGGGGCTCCACCATGGGCACGGGAGTCTGCGCCCGTGGCTCCGGGCCCCTAGGGATTTTATCGCCGCCGTGAACGTGTTTCATATGCTGAGTGAGATGGTCGTGCCGGTAGAAAGCGTTGGGTCCTTGATGGTCTTCACAGAGGAGGCAAGGATATTGAGGCTGTTCCGTGTGACGTTTGATGTGCCGCTTCAATGAATCAAGGCGTGAGTATACTTCGCCACATATGCACACGTGACTGCTGCCGACGAGGGCGCGTCAGCAAAGGAAGTAAAAAAAAAAACCTTACCGTCCACCATGCACGTCAGCACGCGCATGCAGAACAGTATCCGATCCAGTATTCTCCCTGGGATCAAGCGAGGCGTCGGGCATCCTGCAGCCAAGAAAAAGTCGTCGCTGCCTAAGTGCGAACGAAGTATCTCGTTGTACACGCTCGTGGCGGTAAAGCTGATAAGCGCTGGCGGTGAAATCGGGACGATGTGGTTGGACGAGGCAAGCAGAAAGCCATCGCAACGCCGGAAGGGGGTTGACACCTTCAAATGCTCATCTTAAAAAAAAGGTTGGTAAAGTGAGGACATACCTGCGTTACGATACTTCAGTGTACATGGCCTGCGAAAGCGGTGAGGCTGCGTAGGGTGGACGCAGGGCGGTACAGGGCGGTACAGGGTGGTGTAGGGTGGTGGAGGGTGGTGTAGGCTGGTGTAGGCTGGTGGCCTTTCTCAGCCCATGCAAGCACCCGTTCCTGCGCCCATCGATAATAACATGGAAATGCTCACCGCCGTATTGGTTACCAAAGGATTATCAGCACCCGGCAAGCCGGCTACTGAGATCGGGTTCACCCCCTCGGCACTGAAGGTGTCGAACACGGACCCCTGCTTTCCACTGGTGTCCTGGTAATATTCGCTACCGAACTACCGGGACCGGCCCCCGCAATTGTAAGGTAGCGGGAACAGTGCAAGTTGAAAAGCAGGATGGGCAGACCCTCGTCGCTTGGGTATGGCTTGATACCCCTGTGAGTTTGTTCTTTCCCATCGGCAGGCCGCATTCTCAGTATGTTCTCCTCATCTTGGACGCCTTGGTCCGCGTTCGGCCAAGTTTTCATTTTACCTTTGATAAATGGCGTGTCGAGATAAGCTTTGTTTCTCCGCGAACAGGTTTCCCCTACCAGGACGCTACCTAAGTACATAGGTACTTAGACAGCAGGGGTGGGGTCGGTCCGTCCCGCCACTAATCTTCCTGCTTAGCGTCGTTAGCAGGGGCTCGCAGAAGACGATCCATGCCCTTCAATCCCAGAACCCCTTCGTGATTTGGGAGCATCTACCCTCTTCTGCGATGATGACGCCTCGAGTATTGTTGCTTCTACCGTTGGTGGTAAATAATTGCTTTGCTATGCTTTCCTTTTGTGAACGGCGAAAGCGTTGAATCGTCGCGCAAAAAACGACGCCGTCAGTGCGTTATATTTGGCTGATATAGCTACCCTAGCGCAACATAGATGGACCTGAACTGATCGCATTACGACGAATTCAATTTTCAAAAATTGTATCGCCAGTAGGATTAAGCGATGTTTCTGACGCTCCAGCTCCCAGTTATTCGAGTCTTTCACATGTAGCTTCTCCTTCCCAGCCGTCTACTATTCGTGATGCATTACCCTAAGGATGAAAATAGGAGGTTCATATCTTGACAAATTAGATTTCTCGGGCTACAGGGATCATGGGAGTGATTTAACTCATTAACTAGGTAAACCATAGCGCGATAATCAACATCTTCGCGAACTCACTACCAGCGTGTTAAAGCTTTGCTTCTTTCTTCCTTACCTCTTCTTCTGGTATTGACCAGCTTATTTTGTAACTAAGTACAGGTAATGTGCAAATTCTCGCTTAGAAAGCTAGAATATCCTAGGAGCTAATCTGCTACTTTGGTCTTAAACCCAAAATACGGCCAAGAAGTGGAAGACATACTAACCACGGCTAGAGTCACGTCGTATCCATGATGGAGTCAGCTATCAACCGATCAAGTCTATGGAAGGTGAAGCATGCTAACATTTAAGATAATCGGAGAATATGTGTAACAGAATCAGGAACTATTCTATAGTTTAGTTAAGTACAGTTTTGGTTTCCAGGTTACCTGACAATCCCATTGTGTTGGCTCGGCCAACCCCCCGGGCGCGTGCCTTTAGGGCTTACTTTGTTCTGCCCTCCAGAATCCACTCAAGGGTTCTCCAAGGGCCGGGCTTGCTTCCGTATCCCATTGTATCGCGGCACGCTATATTCATGCATTCGGTCTGCGATCGCCAGTTCTCAGAAGTCCCGTGCTTCGCGTTAACGAGCCCCCCTAATGTTCTCCACGTGAACTGCAGCAGTACCCAAAACATCTCGCCGTGGCCATCATGTTGGTCATGCCACTCATGGTCTTTCGGATGTCGGGTATCGCTAAAGAGGTCGAGGTATGCATGGCACATCTCGTGTAAAAGACTATGAACTAAAGTATCAAAACAATAATGATTCCCATTTGGATCGCGGCGATATATTTTGATATAAGGAGATACGTCATCCTGGTTATATATGGAGTATACCCAGTCACCCTCTTCTATACTTGCAATTTCCATGACTTCAATGCGTACAAGCCTGTTCAGCCCGTTTTCAAGTTCTACTTTCCTGGTAAGGAGTGAGAAAAAAAACAATTTGTCTAGGCCGAATAGGGCTTTCTCGATTTCACGAGTAAGAGCGGGTTTGCTCATGCTCGGCAAGTGGAGTTCTCGGGCATTGAGGTACCACCCCATAAAGTACTTAACCGTTTCGGAATCTGGATCTTGAACCGCCAATGAAGAAGTCAAAACTAATCCAGTTATTGCCAGTGAATCGTGCGGTGTCCGAGTTCTTGAAGACTCCCGTGAGTGCAGCTCCGGATCATCCAGCCAATTGTCAGCTATCACCTCCAGAGTCTTGATATCGCGGTTGGGGTGATGTGACATCTTAACGGAATAGTTTAGGTTAGAAGACAGGAGTCGAACGTATGATGTATAGGGTTTATTGTCCCGAAGACTGCCAAACTCCTTGATACGACCCCCTGGGTTAAAGGAAACTTGGTATTATCATGGAATAATGAGTTGATGCCTTTCTTGTTTATTTATAGCTGGATCTGAAGCCCATTACGAACAAAGAAGATTTCTAGACAAGGGCTTTGTAATCATTTGTCTTTATAGACCTACAATGAAATAACTCCACTAAACCTTTAGATAATAGACATGTTCTACATTGTTAAGAATAACTTGAGTCTAATATATTCAGAAAAAGTAGTATGGTTATAACCACCAATGATGACTCGATGTTCGATTTTACGTATAGCCGCACCCTCTGTGGCAGGTGGTAAGGCTTGTTTGATCAGTGACATGATTCTCAAGCCAATCTGTCATTTCATTTGGCATTTAGTGATCCGATTTGTCCTCGTGGACTTTAATACCTCAAAGCTCTCGTGTTATGGGCTATAGACGTCTTCCATAGTAAACGGTCTACCAAAGTCCCCGGCGACACAACGCCAGCCACCAATTGTGAGAGTCTCATAAATGTTTTCTTAGAGTACAACATACAGACAATAGTCATTATGTATCAGTTCCCTTCTGAATGACACTGAGAATACGCTGGCATGCACCCTTTGCGAGCACGACATATCCGTCGGACAATGCACGCGGTGTCGGCGCCACCTTGCGGTATGGAGCGACATTGGGAGACCTGCCGCACGAATGGCGATAAGGCCAGAATTAGTGTTTTTCCGAGAAGGACGGGGCACCCAAGTGGAATAACCACATCACCGTCTACCGTGTCCTAGTAAACTCTTAAGGAGATGTGCTAAAATGTGCGGCCGTACGATAACTCAAACTTCTCACAGGGCTACTAATTCTGGACATAACTTACGAAGAGAGCACAACTTACCCATTAAAGAGGTCACTAAGGATAATCACAACACAGATCAACTAATCGGTTTATCATCCCGAACTGATAGATTCATACGACTCTTAGGAGCTACTTACGCTCAACTCCACCGCCTCAAGACAGGGACTCTCATGTCACCAAAAGCACCGCGTCCTGGCTAATTGATAGTTGATAACGTCGACATAGTTTGCCGCGCCCTTATTTTGATACGCACTTGTTGAAGAAAATAACGACAAAGTTAGCGAGAGAGATAGAGAGCTTCAGGCGAACGACCGTTTTCCAGCTGCCGTCTCTTTTAATCTATCTTAACCAAAGTACTGTCGTTGACTACGGTGTTGCATCAGGCTGTGCATCATTATTCGGAGGATCCTTTTTGTTGTATTTCTTGTCCTGTAGCTCCCGGTACTTCCTGAAGTCATCCTCGGTATAGCCTTGGTTTGCTGCAAAATTTAGCATTAACGAAGATGAAATTCTTCACAAAGGAGTAGCTCACTATATGGTTCGAACTTGGCAAGCTCATCCCATCGCTCATTTTCGAGGTGATCTCAAGCCTGCTCCATAGTTCCTTGCGGAAGATAGATACTGCGATGTACGCCGGTGTTGTCCGTGTACACCAAATTATTTGGAGCTGCGGTCCTGTACGGACCGGGTGGAATTTTGATGGTGTACTCGACACCGTCTTCGCCCTGGACTAGAATGGTGTTTGGCTCTGCGCCATGCTTAACTGGAGTCTTCTTGGTCGAGTTAGTGGTTTGTGCAGGTTCGGATTGGACCATTGTTGCAATGTAGCTGATTGGAAATTCGATTGGAAAATAGCTGATGAAAATGATCGATACTGGAGGGAGATGAAGACAAGAGTTAAGTTTGAGTAGAGGTAAAAGCCCGAGACTGCAAGTGATGCGCCCCCCCATCATATAGACCCTTGCCGCGACCAGTGCGGCGCAGCACAGTCACACAGAAAGCTGTTGGTAGCCTAGAGCCACTAGATCATCAGGCCACAATTCGTCTTCATCTCATCTTATCCACTCTACGTCATATTTGGCGATCTCTCGTGAAAGGATTATGTATACAATTCTTCTGTCAAGCCAACAACACAGTCCACATCTATTTACCCCACTCTTCTACAGATTCACTAAATAGTTTAGTAGGGATACTAATATTAGCAGCTTACATTATTCAAACACCTGGTCGCCTTCTTTGATTGTGAATGAACTTACATCCACGGATGGGACGATAAGCGCATTTACGGAACGGGCCAAGACAGTCAAAGATAAAATTTCAAGTGTTGCCTGTAACTAAACGAATGGAAAGATAGTCTGAAAGCAGATCGGGCCTTCTAAACCCATCTCAAGTACGACATGGCTAAAAGTAACTGTATAGCTGTTATCTACTTTGTTTTCTGTACCCCAGATTCTCTACCCTGAATGCCCTAAGCTTATCTGTTACCGTTCCCCAGATCTCCATGACGTCTTCCGAGGACAGCTGTAGCCTTTAAGAATGTACGACTGTCCTGGTCTTGGTAGATGTTGAGGTGCTCAGCGTTGTGGGAGTACCCAACGTATCCTGTCCACTATACAGGTGAGGCCATTTGGCATGGAAGACATCTTTGTCCTCCATATCTGCCACGTCGTTCATGACCTGCATACGCTCAGGTCCCGTGAGGTCATAAACGCGGCCATTAACGGTAGCATGATCAATCATGCCAGTCCCATTGCACTCGGCGTGTTGCTCTACGGCTTTCACTCTAGCAAAGGAGTCCAGGTTGCGTTGTTTCAGCGCCGGAGCTTGACACTGAGTGATTGACGCTACGAAGACGGTATTGAATGGGGTATTCTAATATTCGTGTAGCAGACGTTTAGTCTTCCTGTATCCTCGCAAACGCCGCAGCCCCCAGTGTCTGTGACTTCGGTAAATACCACAATGCCAAACTCGCCGCCGCTTGTTACACGAACAGCGGGAAAGGAAGACGGGCTTGGCGGCTGTGGACAGCACTCGTAGGCGTTGTGGCGATTGCAACCCAAAGACCTGTCGGTGCAGCCTATTTTGTTGTGGTACCGAATTGTGAACGGCCCAGCCGCCGCGAGAGAGGCCGCGATAAGGGCGAGTCCGAGTTGGAATTGCATATTGATGTGTATCGTATAGTATCGCAAGAGAAAGTAGGTACGGTAGATGGCGCTTGACCTTGATTGCATGAATATCAGCCCATGAGTAAGGAACACTACTGTGACTTATATAGACACATACTTATAAAATATACTTACAATTCCTATACATGCAAAGCTCTAGGATGGTACTCGGCAAGCTTCAAAAAAGGCCAAAGAATTGCCTGCAAAGCTAGGAGACCTGAAACCAACGCAATCCGCGCGGATGGACAACTTCAATCCTACTCTCTGAAGTTGGACCGGGGCTGCAATTTGTGCTACACGCTCAACATCATTCACGAGTTGAACGGATATTTTTAACAACTCGCAACGTCAACAGCTATTCTCTGAGCGGTCTGCGAAGGCTGCGCCTCACAATATGGCCGCCAACTTCAAAAGATTATCGTCGGAACAGATCTCCAACTCTCCGCCCCATGTGAATGACTTCATTCTGGAGTTGAGCGATTATTGTGAGCTGTTCTCGACGTGACTAATTGTACGATGAGAAAACCAACTCCAGCTGTACCTCCCAACAAGAGGATCCATTTTCAAGCGAACCCCGACAGTTAGTTGAGATCAACATTTACTTCTTGCGTTATTTGCATCATTTTTGAGATGAGTAAATATATAATTATAGTACAAGTCTAGCTAGCGGCTGTGGGCCAAATAGATGATTATGATTACGGCGAAGGTTTTCTTATTGTTGGTGGCGGGCACTTGTCGGAAATACAGAATCCTTGCCAAAGAACGACAACTAACTCCAATTGTTGTAGGAATGGTGTTTTAACTGTTGGTGGCGAGTTACGGGGTGCATGCAGCCAGCGCATCCTGCGGAAAACCGCAGGGCGTAGATAGGAGGCTAGTGTGACGTCGATCCCGACGGCGCTGCAGTACAGCTGAGCGCCAAATGAATCACGCCACTGCTCGTAGATAGCCAAGTGCTAACTATCGTCGTCCAAACAGTACCGAGATGATAACGACGAGCTAGGTTTAGAACAGATGGAATGCACCATAGGATGCGAGTTGAATCCAACTATCTGACTAAACTGGTCAACACGAGAAATCATGTAGGCTTCGACTATCGAGCAGAGCTGACGAGTATAAATGTTGCCATGTCCTCGAAGAATTGAAGACTATCTCCAAGCTTCCATCTCAGATCTTCAACAACACCGACCAATTATCAAATTCATCCGATATACACATCTTAACACGGATACTCAATCTCAAACAAAATACTCAGTCTCTACTTATCATTTCAAGATGCAATTCAACTTCGTGATCATCTCTTCTGCGACTCTCCTCTTGGTGAGCCAGGTCTCCGGTGCCGCAGTTGATACCTCAGCCATCGTCGACCGAGCAGCTCAGACCGCGACCGACCCTTGTTAGTAATTACTGCTTGACGACGAATCCAAAGAAGAGCAACAGCTATCCACCTTCACCTACCGTGATAGCTCGCTGACTCTTTTTCTTAGCTTGCGCCAGCCGAGATGGCAGCTTGACTTGTGTTGCCAGCTAGAGAAAGAATTTCAAGCCATTACAAAGCAGAAAGGCTCTAAAGGCATGATAAAGGTTCCTCTTTGACGTTTGAGGTGCATGGCTACGCAGTGCGCAGGGATAGAAGTTGCGTACAGCAAAGGCCGGTTTCCAAGTATACACTCGTTTGTCACTAGAATAGGGGTTTACGCCCATTTCCACCTTCATCCTTTCGAACGTAAACATCACTACATGAAATCAAACTCTTTCTTTCGCCTGTCAGCCTCCAGCAGGTCAATATCGGATCACTGTAAGCATACGACATAGAGTGACGCACCATGGGTGTATGAGTTAGCTGTAATATCATAGTGCGTATACGTTCCGGAACAGCGCTGTATTGAGGCTCCAAAGTAAGAATGAGGTTGCAGGAAGCGTCAGGACAGTATGTGCTGAGATATAGACGCCTCGGGCGAAGTTGGCTAGAATAGGGAAGGCCAGACCAGAGACGGTCAGGCCAGAGGCGATAGCCATGATATCTCCGAGAACCAGGAGAGTTAGCTTTCCTCAGGTGCTGCCTCAGTCTACACACAGTGCTCAGCATGACCGAGAGGTACTTAAATCAGGAGGGCAAACTCACTGAACCCGGACCCGGAGCTGAAGCCTGGGCTGATGTTCAGCGGTATTTTTCCCGAAGAATCTGCCTTAGGTGCTTCATAGGTAGAGTCTTCTACATTGAGTGGATATGTATCCTACAGCATTACAGTGCAGTCAGTACTCGGTTATGGCGTAGGTTTGGACTCTTAGACTTGGGAGGAGTTTGTGCGAGGATTATGCGGGTGTTATGTGGGCTGAGGCCCGACACGTGCGAGTGTGTAGGAGGCCAAGTCAGGGGCCAATATGAATGATCGAGGGATAAGTGCTACATGCCGAATCCATTTTTTTCCAAGTTCGGCGTGACACTTGATTGCCTATTGCTGCTTTACCGTGAGGGCCTTCTCTCTAACGGCCGAAAACCAACAGGTGTGAGTAGGTATGCACATGAAATTCTGTAGCCCGATGGCTTTGTATCTCATAGCCTGGTATCTGGTCATTTAAACTAAGTTTTCCTACTAAACACAGATCCTATGGAGAATAGTGATACATCATTCGACCGCGTTGATGCCGAACGAAATTAGACAATCGACTTTAGACACCCAGCTTGCGATCTCAATCTCATTGGAAGAACTATTTAGCCATTGAGAAGATGAAGGCTTTTTAAGCTGACCTACAACTCACCGTAGGCTTTCAATGACGAATTCAAAGATTTGAGCACAGGTGCATAAGTAGCGCCACCTTGAGATATCGGTTTGCTGGAATATCTTCGAACGGTTAGGACGTCTAAGACAGATCGACAGGGCCATCCCAATACACCTAACGTAAGTGAGGACAAGTCATAGCATCAGGCAGATAGGCGTATCACGTAGTGTACGTTAAGACCGAGATTGCCTGTAATGAAATGTCAGGTCAACGCTAAGATGGGAAGATAGTCCGTGCGTATGCCAGCAACCGCAGTCCTCAATCAAACAACGGCCCTCGTACATTCGAACGGTCTCACACGACTCATGAGAATAAACGAACTAATGCACGAGTAAGTGTTCTAGTACCGGAACGGGATATTATCAGTGTCAGTCGGGAGGAAATGATTCCCCAAGTCTGTTTATTTGTAACACGAGGTCCCCCGTGCTATTCCTTGACAGAATGCAAATCTAGGACTTGGACAACATCATTGGTATGAAGCACGTGTGAAATACATTTTCCTGTAATTGATTTTTTTCTTGCCTTATTATCATCGCTAACGTATAGATAGATATAGAATGGCAAATGAATTCGGCAGCAACATGATACATAATCAGCGCAGCGCTCCGCGTAGAGGAATACCTCAACCCCTATTTTGCCCACACCATACTACATTGCAGCATCAAGCAGACAAGCATGTTTCCTACTTCTATTGTGTGTCTCATTAAGGACCGAAGTGACACCTCATAATTTGCAGCACACTTCCTCTGGTGGCCTCTCGTACGCTTTGTGCAACCGTAGCTCCATTTTATCTGGAGCAAACAACTCGGTCTAAAAGGTCCTGTGAAGCCGGGGTAATAAGAAAAGTCTGAGGGAAACCGTTATTCGTACCACGTCAAAAATTCTGTCCCGACGAATGAAGTGGGAGGATCCCGCCCCTTCGGTAGGTGACGGCCGCATGCGTAATGAGTCGTCTCACATTTACTCTACCAGGTGTAACACAGAGGAGTCTTTCGCTGTCTAGGTGGGTGCATAAAGGAGGCTGCTCCCATCATTCCAGGCCTGACTTGATCTCTCCCGTTACCTTTGCAAGAACTAGTTCTCTGCTCCTTCGCTTCCCGACGCTCGTTATCTCAACTTTCACTCGCTTTCAGTATGGTTTCTGCCAAGACCCTGGCCATCGTCGGCCTCACTGCCTCTCCAGTCCTGGCGGGCACGCCTCAGGGATACGGTTACGGGGGGATGACTGACTCTCTCGTCAGCTCCTTGACCGATTCCCCTGAGAGCGAGCCATCTGCCATTATGCCCGTCACGGTCACGGATTCGGTCACTCTCACCAAGCCCGTCACCATTACCCACACCCAGACAGTTACTGAGTCGCAACCTGAGTGCGGCGGCGAGACAACGACCATTTCTAGCACCACCCGCACCACTCTTACGGCTAAGAACACCATAACTATCTCAGTTGTCCCGACGCCTAAGACCCCCATTCCCGTGTCCCCCAGTGTGTCGGAAGAAAGCTCCTCCTCTGTCACCAGTAGCGTCCCTACTGCATCGACAACCGGGTTCTTCTCGAATAACACCACGACTTCATGCGAGTCAGATATTAGTAGGTCGATGCTTCCTACGTTGCTTAACCTCTGAATCAGATATTAATGCATGAACGTAGCCACTGGTGATGTGGATGGTGTCACTGCCAGCTTGTCGACTAGTTCGGCAGACACCATTACTGTCCCTGTTACTCTCAGTCAGGGGACGTCAAGCACGACGACATCAGGCACTGCCATGAGCACTGGTATCGCGGCCACTCACACCTCAACTTCAACTGTCTCTTACACGACTATCCCTACGGCGATGGGCATCCGTGGCGAGGCTGACGCTTGGCTCCTTGGCGGTGCTTTGGGTCTAGTCTCTCTGGTCTTTACTTTCACTCTCTAATTGCCAATGATGTCGGAATGGGGAGGCAATGTGGCGTGGTGTATTGTAGGTCGTGTCTAGGTTTTAATGTCTACTTAGCTTCGTCTCCTTTTTCACTAATACAATTAATTACATACGCATAACGTGGCAAATGGACAGAGTAAATTTTTATGCTGAGCTCTTCTCTTGTATGTATCCTCGTGCTGGAGAGTGATCTCCCATCAAAGGATCGGTTCACCTTTTCCAGCGCCACCGAAAGGGAACTGGTGGGTGTAAATCTATGCGGACGCAACCCATATACGCCGCTCAGATAGATAAATAGTAATCCGAGTATGTCCACTAGAACTCTTCGCGCTAGCACTTTAGGTGTCGCGAATTTTTCGTCCAGGTACCAGTCGTCTAGGCGACGTGTGTATCATGGCTACCTTCCATAGGGCCGCAGGAACTAGGGATAAGGTGACGAATTGCCAGTACGACCACAAGTTCTAGACACGGCTACAACACTGACACACCCAGAAGATTGGATTCAGGGAGAAATGAGTACCTGCTGCCCCTGAGCTGGGGACACTGTTTGATTTCTGGCCCTTCATCGGAAAGAAGATAACAAGCGAGAAATGACACCCGGGCAAACAGACTGAGTCTGAATCACCAACTCTATAGATTAAGTGAGTGAGGTTACTCCATCCCTAATCGTTCGACAAGTCGTGGTTCATCCGGATATTGTATCAATGCATCATGGATTCCGTTTGCTAACTTGAATTATCGCTCAATCGGGGCGAACAACCTTTCACGTTGACTCCCACAGCTGCATAGATCGGATAAGAACACAAGTGCAAGCTTATGCACTTAAAGCTGCTATCTCCCACTTGGCACTCACCTCTTATGTTTGAACCGTTCACTCCAAGTATCAGCTCACTCCTTTTCCCCAGGTTATGCCATCATCATCCAAATCTCAAGTTCACTTAAATTCACAAAGACAGATGTAAATGACTAATAGTCCGCGTTAGCCGCCGGCTGGTCTTATCATGTCCGGCTCCCTTACAGAGCTCTTCCTCAACAGCGTCAATGTCCCCGCCGATGATCAGACCCAGCAGACTAAGGCTCTGCACCGGGTGGCTGATATAGCTGGGAATCTGTGGAAGACGGAGCCCGGGTCGGCGGAGCTGGATCTCCTCGCACAGAAGGTCGGCGATGCCGCCCGCATTGAAGCCAATAGGGTACCACTCGGCGAGTCCGGGCTTCTCGAGTTCTTCTGCTCCATCGTGTCGACGCAGGGGTTGAGGTCGACTCTCGTCGTGCAGTGCTTGCGAGTCATAGGCAATTCATCGGCAGATACAGGTCAGCGAAGGCGGGCTATACACCGGTGGGGTCTGAATCGGTCGCTAACGAGGATTCGATTCTAGATCGGAATAGAGCGAGGGTTGTCGCCTCGGGCTGCCTGCCAAGCATCGTGTCGTTGCTGAACGATGATTCGATTCTGGCCTTTGTTGTACCCGTCCTGTTCAACATAGCTGTTGATTATGGTAAGACTCAGCAATGTTAACTATGCATGAAGCTTAGCTATGTGGTCAGCGCTGACCTGATTACAGAACCTGCACAAAAAGCCATATATCAAGCCGGTATAAATCCCGAACTTGTCAGTCTCATATCCGGGCCCAGACTAGAGAATGCAGCTCCCTTGATGAGTTACATTTACAAGTTGCTGGGCTTTGTAGCCACGCAGGGTAAGAAGGAACCCAGTCAATTCCAACAGCCAGTTGATTAACACACGCTCAGAACCCGAGGCAAATTTGGTACATCCTGCTACCCCGTTCGTCTTGCTGAGTCTAGCCAATGACCAACCATCCCCAATCGACGACGCCGAGGACTTCCTCGGGCAGGTCTCCGTGGCATTAACCTATCTCGCTCAGGAACAATTCCAAATAGCGTTCCTAGAGACCCCAGGCTCAACCAATCTCATATTGGACACATTCCTCACTGCATGTGAAGGCATTGACGCTTCGCAGGAGGGGTACGCCGACAATGAAGCACAGCTCAAACAAGTACAGACCGCATTCACAGCGACGCTGGCAGACTTATCTGCAAACCCTTTATTCGCCTCGTCATGTCCCCTCGACGGGCCCGAGGTCCAGAAGTTGCAGGGCTGGATATCATCCCGGCACATCCCGCTGCGATCAGCCGCCTGTCTCACGTTGGGCAACATCGCTCGCTCGGACGAGAAATGCATCTACCTCGTGCAGAAACGCGCCATCCACAAGGCCCTCATCGCCAACCTCGCCGATCCCAACAATATCGACGCAGGCCTCTTACATTCTATCCTCAGTTTCCTCAAAAACCTCGCCATCCCAGCTGAGAACAAGCCAGTACTCGGCGACGCGGGGCTTCTAGAGAGCGAGGTGCTCCCGCGCATCTGGGGCTTCGATACCCAGACGCAGGTCCAGTTCGATGCAGTCTCTCTCACGAGGCTGCTCCTCGTAGGCTGCTCTGTAAATGTGCGCCGCATCGTCAGTGAGGACCAGGATTCCGGCCGCTCAAAGCTACATTTACTTATAGACCTGAACAAGCGTTCAGACCAAGAGCCGACACAGATGGAGACGGCAAGAGCCATCACGGCGGTATGCCGCGTTCTGCATTCTCCCGATATCACTCTTCCACTTGCGCCTTCGCAGAACACAGATCCTTCACCATTATCCCTCTCCCTCAAAACATTCTACTCTATCCACAGCACGATCACAGACGCGATGGTGCGTCTAGGTCTACAAACTAAGTTTCCCGCACTGCGCTCCGAGCTGCTCTTCGTCTTCGCGCTAATGGCGCGCACACCCGAGGGCGCACACGCAATCGCGCAGGCCATCACGCACAGCGCGGAGTTAGTGGGCGTTATAGCGGAGGTGATAAGAGGTGAACAACCGCCCACACCCACATCCGCATTAGCCTCCTTGCCACTACCCTCATCATCCTCATCTTCATTATCTCCAGCCTCACCACAAACCCCATCATCGCCATCTCACGAAATCACCCGACTCACCGCAAGCCTCGAGGCACAAGCCCCGGCGCCTCCACCTCCTCCTACTACCACAACAGAAGGTAGTGGCACTCAAAAGAAGAGCAAAAGCACGCACGACGTAGACCGCGAGAACGCACTCGTCCTCGTCGCAGAGCTGCTACGGCGGTGTTCGAAAGAACTACCAGAAGCTTCTAAGCATGAATTTGAGACACTGCTACGAGAGGGCGGCCAGCGGTTACTGTGTGAAAGGAGTGCTGCAGTGGGCGAAGATAGCAGCGTTGCTGAGGATGGATGATTAAATGAGTGAGCGGGTAAGCAAGTGAGTGAGAGGAGGGCCTCTAATACGTACGTATATAGCAAAGTAGAGTTGAGAACGGGAAAGATGACCGAAGCAGAAGAAAGAAGATAGAGGAAAGCAGATGGTGGGAATGATTCTCGACGTTAGGGAGTTGCGCCAGCGATGCTCTCATGTCGCAGGTGTTGTTAAGTGTTAATAGACCGATTGGTTGATCGATTGATGGGACTACACACGCAATCTAGTACATATGAAACCTGTCATGACACAATATCGCCTTGAAATGGGCTCGAAATACCTACTATAGCCATCGTGTCACACACATAGCAGAGTACAGATCAGTCACTAAGAGGAAGTATGGAGTAGGCTTAAATTTTATGTCTTCCTTTTATCAATTCATTTTACCATTGCGCACAACCTAAAGCAAACCGGGAGATGCAATAGTTGCTTAGGTCTGGTCTTTCTTGGCGGTTTCGCCAGCCTCGAGGCGGAAACTTTTTGTGTTAGGTCTTCACGCCTCCGCGTCTCTGACTGCTGCTGATATGCGCAGAGAGTATATATAACCGCAAGAGGCACCCGACCACGACCGTTCAGCAACCAACAGGCACACAGCCAACGAAAACAGAAAAACCCTTAAAGAACGCCCGTCCGTAGTAATCGAGTCCAGTCCGTCCTTCAGGATCCTCATTCCTCGTGTCTTCGCGTCTATTTCTTGTTGGCCTCGGCCTCGGCCTTGTCCTTGGCCCGCTTTTCCCGTACACCGACCAGTCTCGCGTCGCTTCTGGCCTTGCGAAGAGCTGCGTGGGCACCGCCCTCGACGGGTGCGGGGAATTCGCTCTTCTTGATCTCGGTAACACCCTCGCCGACGGTGCTGAAGGGTAGGGCAGCGCCGACCTTGGAGACGGTTTGGATCTTGCTGAGGTCGATGTCCTTGCTGTCGCCAGCCTTGGGGTGCTTGGCGCCCTTGCGGGGGAAGACAATCAGGCGCTCCTTGTAGGCCTTTAGACGGGCAACATTGACGGACAGAGACTCCTCGCTGAGGTTCTGGCGGCGGAAGTCGACGGCGATACCGATGGTGGGGGCTACGAGACGGGGAATACCAGCCTCCTGTAAAAAGAATATGATGTTAGAGAACTGTGATGATCCAATAGAGCAAACACGTGAACAGGCCGAACAATTCGAGGACAACCCTGGGAGTCCTCGAACCGCATTGACGTGCCACTAGCTCCTTATTTCGTTATCGGGATGAATTACCTTCAGCTCAGCGAGCGTGAAGCCGCGGCCAGCACGAACACGGCGGTTATATTTGATGGTAGGGCATCGCACAATAGGCCTCAGTTTGTCAACGGGTCGGGGAGCGACGGCAGCAGCCTTGGCAGCACGGGCCTTGCGACGAGCGATCTTCTTGGTAGGCTATGTTTTAAAGAGTTCCCAGGTCAGCCAAGATAAATTCCATTTCATATCTCAGCGTTCTGCGGCGTACCTGGTCGAAGTGGGTTCGAACCCGTCTTTGCCAATCCTTTCGGAAGTCTAATCATCGAAATCAGCAATTAGATACACGCAGCCCACATTCGTTATTCAAACGAATCGATTCGTCTCGGCCATCGTAGAAATGGCATCGGATTTGAGGGGGTAAGCATACGGTTCTTCTCTGTATATTTTTGTTAGCATGCCAATTCTTGTGCGAGATGGAACGGGGAAGATGCGAACGTACGAATCTGGTTGTTGTGCTTGATCGCCTGGAGAGAGAAAATTGAGTCAGTACACCTAAACCAATGCCGCAAGTAACAGGCAACGACGATAACGATCGCAACGTACCATTGTGACTGAGTGGTATCAAGATGGAGAGTGGTCGGGTCGTCAAGATCTCCAGATTGAGGCACCAGAAATTCACCTTCACCAAACTAAATCAGCCCGCACAACTTTTGGCCAGGGTTTTTGGTGTGGCTAGAGGAGTTTTAGGCCTGGCAAAAATTGGTGGGGTGGGAAGCTATCTGTGGCTTAAGCGATAACGTTGGCCCATTGTAATCTCGGTGGGGTTCTGCTAGAAGGTGAGCCACCCATTGGTGATTGGGCACCTAATGTCACGTGAATACGAGATATCAAGCGGTTATGCTATCGATAAGCAGCACCTTTCCTGTATCATGGATAGACTTCATCCTCACCGTGAAGGAAGCCTTTGCACCTCCGTCTCTTGACCATTTGGATACTGTAGTAGACCGAGGCTCAACAGATGGTAATCGACATGATCTACGCTTAGAGCGAGGCATGCAACTCGGAAGTAGTGCTCGCCTTGGCTATATCTTGCCCAGTCCGGCGGTTCCTTTTCTTCCCTAAGAACATAAAGATGAGCAAACTGCTCGTGTGTATAATGTCGCTCAAGGGCCATGTGCAGACAGCGTAAGGGGCCATGAGGCTTCGATAGTCAGTGATAAATGCACTGTTGTCCATTATACATTTAATTTATATAGCGGCTGCTCTCATGAATGACTACCTGCGCTTGGAGTTGACATATGTAATCTCGGCCCTTACATTACTTTGAGAAGCCGAATACTCGCCGGCTGAAGTATATGAAGTGCAGGACCCTGCGGCGGATGATATTCTCTAATTTTCATACAAGGTCAAGGACACTGTTACCGCTTGCGATGAGAATTGCATAAGATAAGGACAAGGGAGTGTTCCGTCTCCGAATTAGCAAGATGGATCTGAGTGAACGAACAGAGGATAAGGATATCAGATCATCAAGATTTCTTCGGACAGTTCATTTGAGCTCGCAGTGTGGAAGCCAGCGAGCTGTGGATGGTATTTCTTAGGATACAGTTAGGAGAAAATCAGAGTCTTGGGTGGTTTGACAGGATGCACCATATACCCTTGCCCGGTTCCGTAAACGCTGAACCAATTGTCGTTCAAGTATTCATCCGCTGCTATCCAAAAGGATGGGTAGTATCATTCGCGGCTCAGCATCGCTTTGTTGAGTCTCAGCTTATGTCAAAAAAGCATCCAAAAAATTGCGAAGGTAGCAACTGTCCTCCGTGTTATTGGTTAGAGAGTGCTGTAGGTAAGATAATACTACCTGCCCCTGAACATCAGATCTGAAAGCTTTCACTTAAACACATGGCAAAAGTGCCCCCAAACCTTCGTGCCGACAAAACGAGCATTCCACAGCTCGGTAGCGACAAGATGCACGTGCTAAACCCCGCAGCCGAATACCTAACGTCGCAATCGGTGGGGGGGGGGGGGGGGGGAAACCTGTCGGGTCAATTCTTGTTGGATCGACGACAACGTGCACTGACTGACTTCCCAACCTGTACATGAATGACCGTGGACAAAATCAGGGGTCGATGTCCCAGGACTGAGTAACGGAATAGCTGAGACCAAGCCAACTCGCAAATGGACACAGACAGCGAGTATGACGATGGGGGTGCGTATGCGGTGACGCGTGTATCAACAGAAAGAATGCACTTTCGTCTGACCCAGCCCGATGGAGAGTGTGTGACTGAATATAGCATCCCGGTATCTTATCTCCCCATTCACAGTGCTCTGAATTCCCCCAACCCACCCAGACAAGGAAACAACCCAAAACACGGTCACAGAGCCTCATCCAGGAACGAAATATATATCGATTTCAAGAATAGCTATAATGAGTTAATTGATTGGCGTGCAGTGTGCCCTCAATATGCAGCTAGGTAGTCCGGTGAACAACACTACAACATCGGCTCGTAGTCGAATGACGTACCGAATAATGCGACCCCTTCTTCCTGCGATGAAGCACATCTGAAACTACGCACAAGAAAAGCAGTATCTGACTAGAGCAGCCACGTCCGCATACTCCTACCAGCGATCTGTCATTGGTTGCGTAATTATCTATGACGAGGTCCTCATCTGCTGACACTACTTTGCTTTGAAGCAAATACTAGATATTTCGTCTGCATGTCGGTTTGGGGTGGCGGGCTCGACGGGTATTTGAATGGCCCTTTTTGCCCCTTCTCTGAAATTCATGACGCCTGAAGATACCGAGGTGCCAAAGAAGGCACGAACAGCCGCAATTACTTATCACATGATGGCGCGAAGTCTTCTAGAATATGATTTCTTTTCTGTGGCTCATCATTATATGAAATATCCGTGTACGTAGAAGATGGCAAGGTTGGCGAGGCGAGGAACGAAAAAAGGTGCAGACTCCACCACTATTCCAGTATGGTGGAGTCTGCACCTTTTTTCGTTCCTCGCCTCGGTTGGGTGCATTGTCTATACAGTAGAAGTACATGGTTACACTGTGTTTACCAACTGTCGGTTACGCCGAGGACGGAATGAACCCTGGGCAACTGCTGTTCACCTCTTTTAGCAAAAAGAGTCCCCACAATAAATGGCTGGAGGGCATGAATTGTCCACTCGCGTGGCTCCCGTCTTATCTATTTGCCTGAAATGGTATAGATTACAAATTGTCTCCGCGGTCAGCTTAAACTCTACCTACGATGCCTATTACCAAGTACTACGTAGGCGAGCTTACTCACCCAAACTCACTAAACTTACCATTATCTTGGATATACCCAACTGCACTGTATCGTCGGCGCGCCTCACTTTGATCCTTTCTGTTTCCACTGTTTCTTTTGTTTCCAGATATTCCAGTTCTCAAGAATAAGAGCTCACCACCCTCTCGGTGCCACCCTAGCTCTCTGTACGCTGCGGATACAAGCGAAAGAGTGTCTGTCCAGCCTTCATTCCAGAAGGACTCCGAGAGAGTGGTTGAACTCCCCAGCCCTTTCCTTATCACTGTGTCACTACGCATCGTCATATACCCTGTCTGTGGCTATTCTCACCATTTCCTTTTCCTCGTGCACTTCGGTCCTGGTTGATGCGACGACCCGCGCTTTATCCCGTTTGATCTGTGTATTCTGTTTACTTACTCTGCTGCGTTTATTCTGTCCAAAACTGCTCTGTCTGAATATTTAATTGTTGAGAGAATTGGAGAAGTGAGGGAAGCTTTGGAGCTTTGGCTGCTGGACCCCAGCCACGAACCCGAATCCCCCCGCTTGAGCTGCTCTTTTCTCTCTGCTGCTGCATCATCATCTCATCTCTTTTCGCTCTTCCTTCTCTCGGCTTCCCCGCGAACGCACCTGGACCGAATCGACCGACCGCTTCGGACGAGTCCCTAAGTGCAAGTTGAAAGTTAACCGTACATACCAGCGTCTTTGTACACCGGCGCCACTGCTGCTATTGTCGGCTGCTGCTTGCCGCTGCTTACCGCTACTACTATAATCATCCTCGTCTATTATTAATACTTCTCTCAACGAGATCATAATTGTCTTTCCTATCAACGAGTCTTTTACTGGAAACCACAAGGCCAACAGTCGCGACAGCCTGTGTGCGCTATAAACGCCGTCGTTATCGTCGCACCGCCATCATCACCGTCACTATGTCGGAGCATCAGTGGCCGGAGGCATTGCGAAAGCGGGGACGAGAGGAAGAAGAAGCGGAGCTGGACGGTGCCGCAAACGGCCCGCAAGGCTTCACGGAACATCGCAATGTAAGTGTTGTGCGCCGTCACATGCCGTGGGCTGTGAAACGGTCGACGGGAGTCCTTTGCGCAGTCTCCATCCAGCATACCGTCGACGGACCGAAGGATAAAGAACATCGAGTGGCTTACATTCTACCAGAAACGCTTGCAGTCTCTCCCTCTACGCATGTCGCCGACGCAGAAACGCTGGTCTGGGCCGCTGAACTTCCTGCCCAGCAACAACACTCTAACGCCCTCGAACTCGGACTCCGATCCAGAGGACGCACAGACCTACCAGTCATCGTCAATGCCGCCGATGGAGGTGGACCAGGATGCCGATATGGCCGTTGATGGTCACTGCCCGCCCGACACGCTTCAACCCTTCGCTTCGCGACCCGACTTGATGGCCTCGAACGTCGCCGGACGGATGCCCACTCCCATCCACTGCACATTCGCAGCTCAGGTGCGAGGCAACAGCTGGGGTGCTGTGCCACCGGTACACGAAGGCAACCATGCTCCCATGTTACAAGACAGCACCGCCGCTGCCTCTGCTCAAATGTATCCGCAGCACGACCCTACAGTACCCCGATCCCTCGACGGAAACACCGAGTGGTCCATGGTACAGAATCGCCGCTTACCGTCGCCCATCAGTGAGAATGGTGGCGAGGATGCGCCATCCAGTCCCGGCATGGTGCTGGACAACTGTTCACCCGTCATGGCTCAGCTTCAGCGCCCGCATCTACCCCACATGACACATTCATCGAGTGCGCATGGGATGCCACTTCATCCCAACATCCGAATGTCTCCGCAGCCAGCCGACTCTGACGCCGCCATGATGGATACCGATGGCGGTTCGCCCTCGTCTGCCCCGGCCACGCCGTCGCCACGCGGGAAATACGGCCACAGTCGCAGCAAGCACACCCTGAACAACTGGACTCTTCAACCCGGCATGAAGAAAAGCTTCAGTATAGGATACCGAGCCGATTGCGAGAAGTGCCGTATGAAGATCCCAGGACATTTCAACCACATTATCATCTCGTAGGACGGAGACGACGCCAGTGAGGGGCCTCGGCACCATGATTTGAGGACCGAGACTCGAGATGAAAGTTGTGCTTCTTCTCGTGTGCGAAGTGAACCAGGTCGTTCTGAAATGGAATTGCAGACTGATGTGTCGTCACCCATCGACAGCATTCCAGAGTCAATGAAACATCGGGCTCACAAACAACATTCCCGAAGAAATAGGCATACTTGTGACACCGAAGTGTGTGTCTCCACCATGCTCGCTTTAGAAGAGGCTGTCTGGGGTCTGAACATCAAAGGCTTGGAATCACACACGAGTCTTTTCGATGTTGTCACATGCATTGCTGCCTTGGCAGTTTGATGTACTGGGATGTTTTCTCTCTCTCTATCTTTTCCTTGTCCAAACTCCGCTAAAACTGACTTACCTACCAACATTTCGGGGTGCTAGATAAGCACTTTCTACATGAACGCACGCATTATGCATAATCCTCCACTCTCTTTTGCTTCTTTCGTTTCGCAATTACAGACGCATTCATACTCTCACTATAATGGCCCTCCCCATCAGTCGTTCTTTTTCTCTTTCCCGTTCTCCCTCACTATACCCCACTGGCACATTCATTCCTTCTAGCATTTCGGTTCTGGGTATTGGTCGAGACTGGGAGACACATAGCATACAGCATTTAAGCGGAGAGGCCATCGGAAACATCAGGGTGGGGCGGGATTCGGGTTAGCAAACGGAGGACCAGGACGGGGTGAAGGAAGGCAGCTTTCACTTGCTTTTGCTTTTTATGTTTCCGTTAGGCGTTTTAGATGGGGCGGCGTCATTATCGGATCGTCGTCGACGACGACACAAAACCCCAGTCACCTGGAGCGTTCTGAGCTTGATTTAGTTTTGTTTTATCCGTTCTGTCTCAAGATACTGCCTGGATTATTATTCCAGAGGCAAAGTTAATAAATATATCAGCGTTATGGTCTGAATTCTTCACGTGTATATTCTATGACTCGTCGTACTCGTCTAGTAGTGTCTATGGTGCCTACGATTGACAACGTGAGGAAAGAGAAGGAAAGAAGGGTGGTTATAGAATGCGTAACAGGCTTCGCTATACCAAGTAACTATCTAGCTCTGAACCGTGTGAAAAGACTTTAATAGTGAGAATGAGGATTAGAATGACATGAACGCCTACCTAATGAATGCACCGGCCGTCTCTAGTATATACGTATGATGATGATGATGATGATGCCTACGTTTGGTCAGGTATTTATGATACATAAGTAAGGATTGGGACTCCCTCTTCCTTCATACCCATGAGAGAGAAGAACCGTGCGATGTGTTGTCGTCATCATCCAGTCCACTCGTACATTTCGTATCCAGACGCGGCGGGTAAGGTAGATGGAGAACAGTGCCCGGCTAGTCAGTCATAAGACGTTCCATACGACATGAGAAGTAGTGAAGTCCCGTCACTCTCGTCCCCCTCCTCCGTTTTGCTTCGCGGTAACAGATATGCATATGCATATTCCTACACCTCCATACCCATGTCCACACACGCGCCTGGTTACCAGCTAGTCAGCTAGCTAGCTACCAAAGCCAGCCCTTCTTCTTGCCCTCCCCACTACTCGTCGTCGTCGTCGTCGTGGCACCGGCGCCATCGAGTCCAATCTGATCCAACGGCCCACCCTTCCGCTGCGCGTCTCTCTCCTGCTCGAATGCGACCTTGGCTTTGTCGCGCAGATGACCCGCGACTTCACCTGCTGTCGCGGTCGCTGCCGTTGTAGTAGCAGACGTAGTCCTCCAGCGTTCATCGCTCGTACTAAGCGTCTCCTCATGTGGACGTGTCGTATCCTCTTTCTTCAACCCACCAAACAACCACCCAGTAACCCCACCTGCTTTCTTCTGTGTATCCACATCCTCGCCACTACTACCCTCACTACCCACGGAGTGGTCGCGCCCACCAGCAGGCGCAGCAGCCTGCGGCGCAGAAAGAATCGAAGGGAGCGCCATCCCGGCCTCTTTCGCCTTCGCCGTGGCGTCCTCGACGAGGGCGATCTGCTCGTCTGTGGCCGTGCCCGTCATGTACGCCAGCCGGGCGGCCTCGAGGCTGTCTTCCTTCAGCTGCTTTTGCAGCGCGAAGAATTCGGAGCGTCGCTTGCGGTTGTACATCATCATGTCGGCTGTTGCATAGACTGTGACGAGGAGGGCGATGCCTGTGGGAAGAAGAAGAGGGTTAGCTTGCTTGCCTTGGGTTTCCAGGTGTATTTCAAGCTTTTATGAGAGAGACGGATGGGTGGTTCGCTGTCTTTGGGTGTTGTAGGTATGGGCGTAGACTGCAGACAGACAGTGTATCATCCATTCGTCTCTGTCTGTCTCTCCTCGGCCTCGAACCACTCACGCATGACATATGCCGATGTACAACAGCGATTGAAATGGCGCAACGAAGGCAATAACAGCAACAGCAATATAGCAATAGCAATAGAGATATCAAGACATAGACATACCGCTAAACCCAATCAACCCCATAACAGTAAACTTATGCGCCGCATCAAAGAACCTCCTCGAGCCCCCAATGATCTGGTCCATGCGCGACACGCTATGCTGCTTCGCAGCGAGATGGGCGGCGCGCAGCCGTCTTACGCGCTCCTCCATCGTCTCGTGCGGTATCGACGTCGACGCTGCGCCACCTACACCTGCGCCTGCGCCTGCACCCCCTCTCCTGTATAACGAAGCTGACGACGATACATTCGGACTCCTTGCGGATCGGCTCGCGGCGGCAGATGCGGATGCGGATGCGGATGATGCTGAGGGGTTGTTTTTGTTGGTGGACTTGGTGTTGGCGTGGGGAGTGTTGGAGGTGAAGCGCGTGGCGTCGGCGACGCTGCGCGGACTGCTGCTGCTCTTGCCGGCAGCCATGATTGCCCGGTCCCGTCTCTCTTCTATCTCTTGTGTCTCACTCTCTTTCGTCCTTTCTTTTTCACCTTTTCCTTTCCCCTCTAATTTTTTTCAATCCCTCCGACTCTCGCAGGTAGATCCGTAGCGCCGGCGTTGCGAGCAACAATCAATGAACTCAATCGTAATCGAGCGAGGGGGGGCCGCTGGATTGGGTAGAATTCAATTGGATTGGACGGGCTTAGATGTACGGTAGCAAACATACGACATTTGGTGTATTTCTCGAAGCTAAATTTTTTGGAGCTTGGCACGGCATTGGACCGCTGAGGTTTACCACTTTGATGATCACATCCTGATAAAGCGGACTCTGAACGGACCCACTCATTGACGCCCCGGGCCCCGGTTAGCCGGAATCTCAGACCCCGTTTCAGAGCGATATGCATATACGGGGTACATCCATAGGGTCCAAGCACCCCAGCTTACCTAACCAGACAACAAATTTTGACAGATTGAAAAGTCCCCTGCGAAATGAGAAATACCAGATGCTAATCGAGTAGTCTTCAGACAGATACGACTCGTCTTCAATATAGTTCCCCGGATATAAACCTCCCAGTTTCCATTTTGTCAAGTTAACTAACGCTAGTTATATATATACTTGTATTAAAGCCACAAGTCGAGATAGAGATTCAGCCACTCGATGGCTGAATAATAGTCCAGACGTAGTATTATAAGAGGCGCTAGGCATCACGAAGAGGAAAAAAGGCAGCCAGAACAGACACATGTGAAATTATCGTAGCTTAAATCGTATTAACTTTACCCAAATCACTAAGTTTCCCTCTCAATAAATAATGAAGTGTGATCAAAGCCTGCAGGCCACGGGTAGTATAGTTTGAGCACTGGGTTACCTTCTCAAGGCTTCGGGCGCCGAGCCGAGTGGTTCCACTTCACTGTACGAGTTGTAATTAGAAACAAATTGAGTGAGTCTATCATAGTAACGCTCTATAAGAGGTGCCGACTTTTCGACCTCCCCAGCAATATACTTACGCCGTACCACATCCTCAACGTCCACTATTGTGCGAGTTCCTGAAGATATCTTCGAAATACATCGTGTTGACAACACTCAACAGGTGTGTATCAAATTAACGAGGCGTTATATAGTATAAGAACCACTGTCGCTATTTACACCTTATAAAAACATGTTTCTATCTTCTTGATGAGGAAAACGTAAAATGCACCTGTACATAGTCAATCTGACCCTGATAAAAATTTGATATCCCTTAATATACCTTGTTTCCCATTTCCCTGTGTCATCCTAGAACTCCCGTCCTCCGATAGCCCACTGTAATTAGTATCAGACCCCAGCTCGGTCAAGGCACTTCTCGACCCAGTCGAGAAAGTCCGTCGCCATCCACTGAGCTATGATACGCAACACTGCTAACACGCGATATGCACCATCAAGCTCATCTGTAGAACCTATTTTAATGGGACCGTAGACCTCGTATTGCGAGGCCGTGTCGAATGCGAACCAGAGGTTCCATACCTCCTTCTCGATTATTAAGACGGGGATGACGGGTGAAGGCAGTGCATCCTCCTCATCTGACAGGCATGGGAACTGGGCGATACGGCCATACCAGGAGGCTAGCCACATGCCGAGCTGGGTCTTCGCTTCGTCCGTTTTCCGATCTTCGGCTTTGGTCTCAACGAACACACCCGACGGCATAGCAGTCAGAGGACCATAGTGAGACTGGTTGAAACATTGATCTTCGAGTTGACCCAGGAATTTGGCGATGCGGTCATGGTCTAATTGCCCAGGCTGAAGAGCTTCCACGGGTTCTTCGGGCTTTAGAACCATGGCATAGTCAATTAGCTTACTGTCGGGAGACAGTGGTCCGAGACAAACAGATGTCTGTGGCAGAAATCCTTTCGCTATGGTAGCGCGGGTGATGTTTTCGATGCCGACCGCCGGGATGTGCAGGATAGCAAGATCGAGCATAGGGCGGTGCACCTTCTCGTTCCAACTTGCCTCCGTTCGTGGGGTCTCGAGATGATCCTGCGTCGCAGCTACGATGCTTCGGAGAGCCTCAAGTTCCGAAAGAAGTGAGTTAAGGTGGAGGAAGTCCAACACGGATTTGTCTATTTTACTACAGGCAGCGCCGAGTAACATCTCAGCCTCAAGCAACTGCGATTTAGTGTTCGGTCCAGGAGGGCGCTTCGCATATAATTTCTTGTTGGTGCCGTCCAGTCCTAGCTCAACATCTAAAATGCCGCGTAGCTCCATAGGCAGATATCCCCCTTTAAGCACCTTCATGATTGGATCAAAGAGAGTCGCCGACTGACAATTCTGGAGATTTCTCTCTAGCTTGTCCTTGTGCTTGGGGAGCTTACACCATCTGACCGGCTTTTCTAGCTTTGTTAGATCATAGGCGCGCTTTATAGGACTTTTTGAGCGCGTGCGGTTCGATATCGTGGTAGATCGTGACTGCCGCGTTGGAGAATGGGCTTGGGAAGGGGGAAGAGAAGTCGACGAGGTAAGTTGTGGAAGTCGACGAGAGAATATACTTGTAGATCGAGACGTTTCGACCGTAGAATGACGAGGCGGCCGGGGGGTCATATCTGGATCTTCATCATCGACTTCATCACAACTGTGATCCGTTGGTCCACTGACGTTTTCGCTTTCATTGTTGGCCGGTAAACCAGAATGATTTATCTCACTAATGGCGACTCTCACGTCATCAAGTTGCAATGACCGACCCTGTGAGTCTTCTGCCGACCTTTTCCTCGGGCTCCGTCTTGGCGGCATCTTCACTTTCTGGTCAGGATGTAACTCAGCGGCTGCAAAGGGATGGCTCTGTTGCTGCTGCCGCTCGAGTTCTCGCAGTTGTCGCAAATACCAATTGGGGACCAATCTTGGCAGTGGCCACACCACTTCTTGGTCTTCCGGAGGCAGTGGTGAATTCGAACGGATGTCGTCCACCCAGGCTGATACCACTCTTGGATGCATGGTGTTGTGTTCTGGAAGATGGAGGTTAAATATTCGCACAAGGAGTCGTACTTTAGCAGCCGGACATGGGGGCTGGGAAAGCAGATGTGAGTAGTTGTGAGTTGTGGTGAAGAGAGGGGTATCCCTTAAAAATGATAGTAGTGATGATGTTGGTGGTGATTATTGGTCTGTATATGTTTGTTAGTGCCATGTTTGGTTTTGGCAGGGCAACATGCTGTATGTCTTGAACCAACCATTCCTTGGCAAACAAACCCTCACCATGGAGCTAATTCGCTCGAGTATCTTGTCTGAATCAAATGAATGTTTGTCCGGAAATAAGGTACACTGTATGAACAGATCAGCTACTAATAGGACAACACTAGATACCGTGGCTTCTGCTCTCATTGCTCCCTCACAGCTTTCAGCTGTCTCTTCCGAGCCCTTGTATCCAATCGTTCTATCCCTATAGGTTATGCTATGGCCGCTAGTGTCGCTAGATGGAATGATGGTATTGATCTGTGTGTGTTTGCTTTTTGAATGAAGTGCTCTCTCACAATCCATAATCGGGAAAGAAGTGTCACTGTCCTCATATAACCTGTGAAGACTCGTATTACCACAGTAGGAGACAAGGATAAGGCGAAGTAATGTTCGAGCACCCCTCCTATATAATATCCAGAATCAATAATCTTGCATGGGGTGCCTAGCTGGGCTATGTGAACACGACAGCTATGCCTCTGCATTTGTCACGTCGTAAAGACCTATGGCGTCTGCCCGGCCCTCCCTACTCTGAGTATGGTAAAACGGGCATCCGGGCGTCTTTCGATTCAACCGCCTGCGGTGTAGTTAGGTGAGTACGCTAGTACCTATGTAGGTAAGTAAGTAGGAACTCGGCAGCATGGCGCAACTTACGACGTCATGGGAGCTGCGCTCCTGTAGCTCCTACTCCTATCTGTTCTGTAGGGGTTAAGATATGTATGTAGTAGCGGATGGAGCAGTAAGAGTGCTATGCCATCAGCAAGCACGGTATTGAAAGAGAGACGAAATGACGTCTCCCCTACCGTGAACAATTTGAACGGGGCACGCCGATTGTTTCTTTCTCTCTCTTCTCTTCCCTTTGCTTCTCTATCTCTTCTCCCTTCTCCCATGGAACCCCATGCTACACAGACAGCAACATAGCTTGCCTGCTCCCAGCCTTTCGCTCTCTTATCTTTTTATCTCTTTTGTTTTATTCTGGCTAACCCGCATCAGGGACAAACAATCCCAGACTCGGTATCACAATACCCGTCGTCAGATAGTTACACATTACCTACCTAGGTAGGTATGTTATTAAGCCATGCCAAGGTCTGGAAGAGTAACCAGTAGTGCCATGGTATTGACTTACTTAATGCTTGATCCGGTAACTGTCTAGCAGTGACAGGACTGCTGATTTTCCAGTAAGCCATTCTGCACAAGATAGATAGCAGTAAACACAACGTACTCGAAGATAGAGCCTCCAGCCGCTATATATGAAACGAACCTTTGTAGCTAATTAGGACCTGGATATAGCTAGTCTTAGTGGTTGTTTCGCTTCATATTTTCCTTATGAGCCCATAATTGCGACATGTCGGCTCATTTCAGCTTATCCATAACGCCGAATTTCCAACTCTCAGAAACCTTCCGCTGGGTAGTATATAATTATATTATTAGCAGTCTCGATAATCTTCAATTGGCCGCTCGCCCGTGATTGGTGAGGCCAGACTTTTCAGGGAGTCCGCTATTGTTCGGCCACGCATGAAGTTTCAATTTAAATCAGGGTATCAGGCTGGTTATTTTGTGTCTATAATATTTGACAAGTTCACTCTTCATTTCTAACTTCTCATATCTAATCAGACCTGATGCGTAGGCTTCGTGATAATAATGTACTATGCTCTTGTACTGATCGCCTTGCGTAACATCCTTACTGCATCAAAGACTCCCCGATTGAGACAAATTTTGCGCTTGCAGCGTTTTCCTTTAGCCTTGACGCCTATAATTGATGGGAGGCTATCTATTCTTAAGTCGATAAGAACCAGAAGGTATTTATAGCGATCTCACAGATGTTTTGTTCCTCATGATCACGACTACTACACATCCTCTACTTTAGCTCATGTTGCCTATTTAAGCAGTTGTAGAACCTGCATGGTGACTCTCTAATTAACTTCAATCTCAGACTGCAACAAATCATTGTAAGATGTGCTCCTACGAGCTTAGCATCACATCGAATACTCTCACCACACGCAACGTGTTTGGGGAAATGGCCCACATCACTTATTATTCGGCAGAATGCTTGTCCGATATGGAGAAACAGGTACAAGAATTGGAAATTTCCACGAATAGATTAACAGCGCCTCGACTATAACGATCGCCTACATGTAAGTTTGAAAGAAAAGCATAAAGAAACTCTCATGCGATTTTGAGGTATCCCCCTTAATGATGTTGCTCATCTCGCCAAGGTTGGAAAACGGATCTAGACCGGCCGCCAAGCCTAGCAGGAACTCGGCTCCGCCCCTACTGATGATACACGATCCGTCCCGGCGTCAATGTTGGAGAAACGGCACCTAATTAAGCCGTCGAGCATGTTATATAATCCATGTCTCCGTGATACTAGTAATTTCGTGTCAAAATAGAATCTGCATTTTCGCTAAACGTAATGCCGCGAATTTCCCGCCTTTGGACAGGACTACCAGTCCTGGCCGCCTCTATAGGTGCCCATGCCATGATCGCTCCGCCTCTCCGGCCACCCACGCCGCATAGGCTCACCCTTAAGGGGCTGCAGAATATAATTGCATTGTAAGTACTAGTGTCTAGAGAATCTCTCTGTGACCTTGGGCATCTATCACACATCTACTAGCCTACTACAGTGTTATCGTAAAATTGACCCCTCTTTCAGCGGCGACTCTTTTACTGACGTGGGCTATTCGCCTGCCATATCCCCACAACCCAATCCGGATAATTATGAAGGCAATCCTCCGCCCCCGGGGACCTCGAGCTGTTATACGTCGAACTACATGCAAGTTCTAAGCTCGGAGCTGAACGAAACGTTCGTATCGTTATATGATTTAGCTCATTCTGGTGCTGTCGTAGGTCAGTACGTCAATTGATTTGTTTCATGCCCCCTTTTGGCAGGTCTCGGGAGCACAGGTTGCCTCATCAGGGATCTTCTAAAATTACGGCTACATTGACCCGAAATCTTGTTCAATCTCAACTCCAATGGGAATTACTGACATTGGAATCCTGTATAAGATGGAGATCTGGTTGATCCTTACGAGAGCGAGGATAACACTTTTGTTCATCAAGTGAACGATAAGTTCTTGCCTTACTTCTCGGGTGGTAGGCTCCCACACGGAAACGCGACCAATGGAACCCTTGATGGGATTGGAAAGGGAAGATGGAAAGGAAGTAACACTCTTGTAACATCATGGTTTGGCATAAACGATGTTGATCGTGCCATGGGCGGCTACTGGCCTTGTAAGTAAAAGCTATCGTGAAAGCTGAGAACAAAGAATACTCAAATATGCAGTGGACCCGTTATGGGAGGAGAAGGCACCGAAGATGATAGACTCGTTATTCAATGGGCTCGACAAAGTAGGCGCCTCCTTTCCGCATCTTCGAGTGCTGCTATGCAGACACCTTACGCATCCAAGAACAAACCTCTAACCCGCTGCAGGTGCGCCAAGAGGGCGGAGAAAACTTCGCCATCCTGAATCTTCCACCGTACTGGCTTTCCCCTTCAGTCCAGGAGTATCAAAACGTCACATACACCGAGTTAGCGAAGAACCGGACGCTTCTGTGGAATCGGGAACTGACGAAACATTTCGAGTCCTGGCAAAGGTATCACCAGGTCAACGCCAAGATCGTGGATACATTCACTTTGTGGCTTAATATCACTGCTAATCCGCAGGACTATGGCATGAGCCAGGTAACAACTGACTGTGCGGCATATATCGGGTAAGAATTCCGCCGTCTCCTTTTTTTCTAGATTTACATTACGAGATTAGGTTCTGATTCCATTAGCAGTGGCCCTTGGCCCGCGGGTGATCTGGATTTCTGGGACCCAAGCTGTCCCGCCCCGATGAAGGAATACCTGTGGCTGGACTGGGTTGTAAGTGATAGCCTCCCTATGTGGAAAGTTACAGGTGAAGATTTTTCTGGCATTCTGCTCACACGCACTTTCAAGCATCCTACTTTCACAGTTCATAAACATGTAGCGGACCTGATCATTCGGACAATGGGGTTGTGAAAGAAAACAATGTCCATATCTACGGGCACAGTACATGTGGTCATGTCTACAATAGGCAGCAATCACCCATTTATTATATCATGTAAAGGAGCTTGTTCTAGGTGTCTAATTACGGGATGTGCTAGTCAGGCTCTTTTGGCCGGAAGTTTTCTATGCTTCCATACCACGAAGTAATACTGTCAGAAAACCCAACGTTAGTCTAGGACAGAGTGAAACGAGAAACCCATAGAATGACTATAAAGAGCTTCAAAAGCTTCGGCCCCGTCAAAGTCTCCTATTTCTTCTAAAGTCATAGCAAGTGCAAATTGCGATCGAGCAGAACTCCTTTCTTGAGACTCAAAATTCTTTGAAATATCGATCGCAGAGCGAAAGAAAATTCTAGGAGGTCGCGTTAGTAGGCACCGTTGCTAGCGAGCTTCATTGAATATGGTCTATTAATTGGGACGAAACGATGAGATTGCTTACGCAACTTTTGGAGGATCGCCACGGGCTCGTAATAAATTGCCTATCTTGTGACATGTGAAGCCTGTGTAAGCGTGGCTTGGTGACTTCTGCCGGCAGATTGCGAGGCAGGTTTCGAGAGCCTTGAGCGCTTTGTTCTCCCTCTTCAGGTAGATGAGGATGTAACCTAAGTTGAAATAAACTTTTTGATCGAGCTTGTACTCGATGCTTCCGAATGTTCAATACATATCTGCGGTTAGCGGGCAGATATAGCGATAATAATTAGTCTCTGGCAGGTTTTTGTAGCAACGCTCGACGCTTAATCAAGTTGTTCTAGAGTCTGGGAGCTTGAGAATTTGGGAGTTTGGGAGTTAGTTGTAAGGCAGACACATCTGAGAAGCCCGGTCAAGTAACTGCAGAACTGCCACATTCATATATTCTTCGTGGAGAGAGCAAAAAGAGCATAATATGCACCATGCATACTGCAAGACTATGAAGGGATAAGATGGCTACCGTTAATAGGTTGTTTGCTCCAGCCGCAGTTGCTATGACTTTGCCCGGGCAACTGGAGAGCGGGGTTTGGCAAATTAAATTTGTTCTGCAATTATTAGTCGACGCCTCTGCCCTCCTTATGACATTTTTCTTTTCGGTCAACAACCTGAGTCAGTAGAAGCGTTTATCAACTCTTTTCGACGTTGAATACATGGAAGCCAAGGGCGCGGTTGAGGAAGTTGATACTATTCGGCATATATGATTAGCTGACGACGCTGCCAGCTGCCTACGCCCAAGGAATCCTATCTTTAAGCATAACACCGAAAGTGTTCCCTTGCCTACCCCTTCGCCGTGTGTGAGAGGAACGCCGAGAACTACACCGTCCCCATCACCTGTACAAATGGCTACCGGTGACAACATGGCGGGCGAGAACGCGATGAGTGACAGGTAAGCATGCGCAGGCTTCTTTTGGGTATGAGATTGGAATATGCTTGCTAAAGCGCTTGTGCAGGGATGAGATTATATCGCGGCTAGAAGCGGCCATGCCTACAATCGAATCGGTTCAGAAACTGTGTAAGGCCCCATCGGTATCCGTTGGCGTTTTACATCAAGGCGAAGTTGTGTTTCGTCGAAGTATTGGCCTCAGAGACATCGAAGCCAATCTGAAAGCAGACAGTGATACCGCATACCAGATTGGGTCCTGCTCGAAGCTGTTCACCTCTACAGCAGTTGGTCTCCTCTCTGAACAGCGGTCCATTTGGAAAGACAAGGTCCACGACCACCTCCCAGACTTCAATCCAATTCAAGATCCTCGTATTGGAAAGACAGCCACAATCGCAGACATCTGCCGTCACTCCACCGGTCTTGCTAATGGCAACGCTATATTCATGGGTCCAAGAGGCACTACTGTTGTGAAAGGGGAAGACCACATGGCCATGGTGAACCTACTCCCTACATCTAATGATCATGGACAGAGATTCAATGATTGGTGGTATTACAGCAATGCTGCCTTTGGACTGTTGGCTGATGTTATCGAAAAGAGATCTGGAGCTCGGTTCGCTACATTTTTGAAAGATCGTATCTGCAGCCCTTTAGGCTTGACCCAAACCTTGTTGACGGAAGCCGACATGATGCGCAATACCAATGTTGCTCGTCCTTACGTGCAGAGAACTGATGGCACTTGGGCCGAAATTGATAACGAATACACAACTGAGAAACACGGACCGGTTCTCGCTGCTCTAGGTATCCGCACTTCAGTCAATGACATGTTGGCTTTTTTTGCCGCCGTCATGAATCGATATGATCTTGAGAATGAGTCAACACCGTCACCGGAACTTTTGGCTAAGTGCCAAGGGAATCCGCAGCGTGAAATCTCGTCTATGTGGAATTCGTGGTGGCGGCGTCCTTGTGATGATGGTTTCGACAACAAAACAGCATATACACTCGGATGGTTCCGAACAACAATGCCAACGTCCGCTCTCGGGATGTTGTCGTACAACGCTATACAAAGAAAAGAAGACATCATCGGCAGAGAGAGTGACTCTCGCACTGTTTATGGAAACAGCGGCTGCAGCAACGGCTTTGTGGCCACAGCCTATCTGATTCCCGACTCCCACACAGCGGTCGTCGCTCTCAGCAACGCAGCAGACGCAGGCGACGCTGCTGAAACGGCATCTCAAATCTTGCTCCAGGCTATTTTTGACTTGAAACCACACATCGACCTGTTGCCGTCACTTGAAGCATCAATCGCCGATCGCCTCAAGAAGCACGAAGATATGGTCAAGGACTGGAGAGAGCATAGAGATGTGTCTCAGTATGACGAGACAGCATCCGAAGAGTTCCTGGGAACATATGTTGGTTTTGGTGTCTCGTATATCCATATTATACATAGCGGCACATCTCCGTCTGGTCTCGCCGTCAGATTTGCCGAAAAAGGAAAAACACAATGTGAGCTTGAACCTTATAACACAGACGCATTGAGTTTCCTTCCCCTGGATCATCACGAAAAGCTTGAGAGAGGTATGCTAGACTGGGACTACTGGCAGGTTGGGGTCTTCACGTTTGTCCGAGAAGGAATGACCCTCGACTTGGGCTTGCCAGCTTCAAAGCCGGATTCACCCTCGGCAGACGCTGTAGCGAATAATTTCGTAGAAATTGGCACCCGGGTGACTGCGTCGGAAACGAAGAAGCCCGTGGTAGGACTTAGGTGGAAATGGGATGAGTATGATCTGCCTGGTCTCTGGGTTAAGATAAGTGGAAGCATATCATAGTCCATGTCATGATTTGGGATAAAAAGTTATGGAGGTTTCTTGTGGTGTCCTCAAGGACAAAGTTGAGGGAGCGCTATATGGATAACAAGCCGCCGCATATGCTGTGTCTGCGACCTAGCGTTTTTCAGGTTAGGCTCTGGAATAAGCCCACCGGCCTTTTTAGTGTATGCGGCCCCCCGACCTTGCGTTGAGAGGTCTTACACCCTCTCAGATGTTCATATAGCGAGTAACTATTATATCCTCACTAAGAACATCAAAAGGTACGAAGTAGGGAGCAGAAGATTGAGTATCAGATAGGCTTAGAAGGAACATTGCAGATTTGTCGAGCAAGGCAGTCATCCGGATTTCCTTACAGTCCGTCTACCTCTCATGGATATCACGAGTCAGTGAGCTCTAAACTTAGGAACAGTGTTGAGTTGGCAATCGAGCTGTCACCTCATAAATACCCAGCATCATTACCTATATAATCTGCATCGCTTCCTCCTTGCAAATGCCCCTGTCCTATACATAACAGCGAGATGGAATCTATGATAGACGCCAGTCCCGAGAAGTTGGCTTAGGCATACCAATCTCCCGTTTCATATGATATATGGTTGCCTAATTCATGCGAATACGTAAAGCCGTTAGGTCAATATCATTACCAGCCGGCCGAGGGTCCGAAAGGGTCAAGTCGTCAAACTATAGCCTTGGTTGGGCTGTATTCATACTTCCTCATCGGGGCCTCGGCCCCCGCCAGACAACTTACCCTACACATGCCAATTTCACTGGTACCTGAGCCGTAGGGGTCCTTTGCAGATGTCATAATATCACTTTCAATCTAAGCATAGCCTCTTTTCCTTCGTGAAACTATTCTAGAATATTGTCAAAAAACTGCACGGTCGAAGTAATCAAGCAGCAATTTCATATTGGGCCCTCGGCCTCCGCCAGATGGCTTACCTCATGCACTTGTAGGTCTCCGGCGTCAAGCTGCGATAATAGTTCTTCGCAGACAATATGACGAGTCAGGGACAATGATATTGAATGTGGCGAGATTTTTAATGATGAAGATCAGGAGAGAATATGGAAAGGCGGGAAACACATGGTAGAAAAGAAGCAAAGCCCCGGGCTAATAGTCAGGCAGCCAAAGAGCTCGAGCCAGTGTACATATTTCCTACATCTTCACTTCAAGGTTATAATAACTAAAAGTATTTTCAAAATCGTTCTCTCTCATCTCACTCGCAGTCTACGACTCCAAAAATGGTGAGATACTCCGTCGCCACAGCCGCACTGCTCGGCGGAGTTGCAGCACGAACGACTACCTCACCCGTAAGTCCAATCTAACAGCATGTGGAATGAATTTTCATCTAGTCTCAATGCTGAACGTTGCTAGTGTGAGGCCTTAAAATCGGCTGGTCTGGGAAATCGACTAATCTCGCCCAATGACACGGGTTACGCCGCCGAGGTCAACTCATGGTGGTCAAAGAACGGGCGCCAAAGCGCCGATTGCTTTGTCCTACCTCACACGAGCGAGGAGGTCGCCAAAGCACTGACGACCCTCACGAATGCGGCCGCATGCGGCAACAATACCACCATCGCCGTGCGCAGCGGCGGGCATAGCTCGACGGGCTCCAGCAGTACGGCGAACGGCGTGACCATCGACCTGAGCCGCCTCAACGCGACGACGTATAACCCCGAAACGAACATCGCGAGCATTGGGCCAGGCGGTAAATGGCAGTATGTATACAAGGAGCTCATAAAGTACGGCGTCACCGCCGCGGGAGGCCGCGACGGGGATGTTGGTGTCGGCGGGTTTCTCCTAGGGGGCGGTAACTCATACTACTCGGGGCGCCAAGGATTCGGCTGCGACAGCGTGATAAACTTCGAGGTGGTGTTGGCCAACGGGGCCATCATCAACGCGAACGAGACGGAGAACGCCGACCTGTGGCAGGCTCTCAAGGGCGGCAGCAGCAACTTCGGCATCGTGACGCGCTACGATGTGGAAGCCGTCCAAGCGCCGGATCTGTTCAGCGACACGCGCTTCCTGTCTCTTAACTACTCGTCCGCCATGGTCGACGCCGTGGTCGGCTTCGCGGATTCCGACGAGTCGCTCGCCGACGACGCCTTCTTTACCTTCTTCAGCCACGACACGAGCCTGAGCTCGGAGCTATTTGCAGCCGGGAGGCACGTTAACATTGCCGGCGTTGCGGACAACAAGACGCCATTCGACAAGGCGAAAGCCCTACCTGCATTCCTAAATCAGACGGGCACGGAAAACATCGCAGTGGCGGCCGCTGCGTCGCAGGTTCAATCGGGCGCCTGGAGCTACGGCACGACGCTGACCTTCAACAACGACAAGCGCATCGCGAACCGCGCCGTCGAGCTGCATACAGAGTTCGTCGACTCGCTGAAGAAGCTAATGGCGCCCGAAGACTTCTTCACGCAGATGTTCCTCCAGCCGCTGCCGTCCTACCGATGGCCGATCGGCAGGCAGCGGGGCGGCAACGTGCTCGGGCTAGACGATCTGAAGAACAACGCCCTGTTGTTCACTGGCGGGGTGGGAATTCTGACGGATGATGCGCCGCGGGATGAACCTTACGCGCTCTTGAAAGAGATGACGACCAAGCTTGCAGATTATGCCAAATTGGTGCAGGGCGAGATGGACTTCGTCTACTTGAACTACGCGGATGCCGGCCAAGATCCGCTTAGAAGCTATGGAGCTGCGAACGTCAAGCTCATGAAAGAGGTTGCCGCTAAGTATGATCCTACCGGTGTTTTCCAGACTCGCGTGTCGGGAGGGTTTAAGATTTCAAAGGTTCAATAGGTGGTCTAATTTCGCAATCATTTGGATCTCCTTTTCTGTCGTTCAGACGTGTAATTGTTATGTTTCATTAGACCTCCATAGAAGAATTTAGAAAGACTGCTTGAATGCATCCGGCTGATCTTATTCGCTGCACCCAGCGTCATAGTATAATCCCGAGTCAGAATTTGGGGTCGTCCTAGCGCAACCCTACGATACAAAATGATTCGTGGAAACGCGATCCTAGCATATTAACATGTGAGCTAATGGTGTTTGCGGCGCAGACGAATCTATTATTATTCTGCCCCTGGCCGGTACCCAGCTAAGTCTAATGGCGAAGTACTCCACTAGCTGGGCTGATGAGATAGATAGATCTTAGCATATTTGCGGCTAGGCAACCGGATTGGCGGTTGACGTATGCTACTGCGCCGCCCTGTGAAATTCGGCATGGGGCTTATACGTTGAATGTTCAATTATATTTATCACTTCGCTTCTGGTTTCTCGGGGACTTCAAGCTACAGTTTCTTGAACATTATCCTGAAACGATGAGTGAAGCTGAGCAAAACATTCCTCCAGAGCGGAGACCAGCGGTGAGAACAAGTCCCTACTATGAGTACAAATCTCGAGTGTCCGACCCGGGTGCTAATGGTGCTATGAAACATGTAGTGCGATAATTGCAAGACCCGTAAGGTGTGTAAGCCTCCCTCACTGGCGGTTCTCTTGATGTTGACTAATTTGGGTAGACCAAGTGTGATCGAAGGACACCATGCGCCAGCTGTGTCACGCTCAAAGTGCCGTGCCGAACCACGCACCGCGTTGGCGAGAAGCGGCAACGGGTTCTTCTGTCATCTAAGTATGAAGACGCCGTGCAAGATGTCAGTCGTCAGCTTGCCGACGTCAGGGAGATGCTTCAAACTCTGATGTTGAATAAAGACGTGGGATCAGTTGCATCGGGCTCACAGACAGCAGCCCTGGATGCGACGACCTACACTCCACAGTCAATGATCGACGAGCAGGTTCCGGTTCTGGACAGTGTTCAAGAAGGTTATCACGGGTACACTTCGTTTACATCTCATGCACACCAGATTAAAACAACATTAGAGGCCACACTTCTACCTTCCGAACTCGAATTTTCTTCTAGCGGGTCCCTGGATAACAGCAGCGATCAAGGCAGTAACACAGGCACGCCACCACCGAGGACTAATCTTATAGAATCCAGCAACATTGGACTGGGAAACATGCCGCTACCACCGAGCGACGTAGTGCTCAAGATTCTGCGCCTCGTAAAAACCGAAGAGCAACGGGCCTTCGTGGATTTACCGCTCTATACAGAAGACGAGTTCATATCAATGTGCCGGGACATATACTTCGCGACGGAGCCGATCTCGCTTTGGACGTGGATATGTGTCAACGTTGGGCTCCACAATCTCTTCATGGGCATCAGCGAGGTTAACTGTAGGCGTCTGGGGATGACGGTCGACGCGATGCGCGCACATGCGAAGATTCCACGGGCTAACGCACAAACTGCATTGCAGAGTCTCCGGCTGTGCTCGGAGCCGTCATTAGAATCCTGCCGCGCACTCGCGGCCCTTGTGAGTATCGCACCTTTTGATCGCATCAGAGTCATGGGCAACTTCTTCTAACAGCGTAGGCACACTTCTATGTCCGACTAGGACACAGCACGATTGCGTGGAGGCTGACTAGCGGCGCTGCAAGAGCGGCTCTAGATCTGGGCCTGCATCGTCTAACTAGCGGCGATGAGAATGAGAGGAAGACCGTGCGGAGAGAACTTGAAATCTTTTGGCACATCTACATATGGGAGAAGGGGCTCGCGATGACATGCGGGAAATCTCCCACGATACGCCTCTTTGATGTAACAAGTGATCTTCATCAACTGCCCACGCCCCCGCACCGGTCGGGCGAGGTGAGCGTGTTAGTGATACCCATGCGCTTGGACGTTGATGCTTATAGCTAACGCGCCCCCGTACTAGACTCTATGGCGCCTTTGCCGATATGGCTATCGTCATGGGCGATATTGAGGAAAGCCTCTTCTCGGTCGTGGCCCAAAAATCCTCGCAGCAAATTCGCCTTGGACACGTCAGAAGACTTGCCAATCGGCTCACAGGAATCTTGAACACTGCGAAAACTGTATGTGATTCGTGCTGTGGCGTTAAGGTACATCCCTGACTGAACTGGCTTCTAGGCATGCCCGGATGACCCCACGTTTGAGACCTTAAAAGCGACGTATGTATCCCCTATTTCAACCTCGTCAAGTCAGTGAAGAACACGAGAAGCTTACAAATAGGTAGCAATATCGGCGGTATAAGCGTCACGCTGAACATCGTCTTGCACTGCCAACTCGCAATCGTGTACCGCTTTCTCCCACCTGCAATACTTAATGCCCAGTAAGTAATCCCAATGTCTTTTCCTTTTCTTATCACGGGAAGTTTCACGCTCTCGAAACACTCGAAAACCCCCCCGTGAAGAGCGGAAACTGATAATTGATGCTAAAGCCCTCTGCAATGCTCGACTGAATGTGTAAACGAGGCACGTGTGGCATTGTCGATGCTTGTTAAAATTGGTGAGGAGGCGGTAGTGGGCTACGTACATCATTGGACGACATTATTAAACGTGTGAGTTCGCTACCTGACCAGACCTTCATAGGTCAGCTAGTTTAGAGGTTAGCTAACAGTTTAACGCAGTATCTTGTCTCTAGTCCCGTTGGTGCCGTTCATCGTGCTCGCGGGAAACGCAATAGCGACATCCTCGGGAACCGATATGCTGCTACTGTCTCGGATGCTCAATCTTCTTGCCCCAACGGCGGCCCATTCTCCCCTCTTGCGAAAGGTGCACGGCGCCTGCGAGAGCCTTCACAGCATAGCCGAGCGCATCTTGTCAAATGCCAGTCCGGCCAATCTTAACAGCAATAACACGCATCCAGAATACCCTAGCAGCGATCAAGAACAGTTCGACTATGTATTTCCCATGGGACAGCAGGATTGGGACAGTGTGATGATGGGCTTTGAGTCATCCGAGTTTGGGGATTACGACTCGCGGAACGTGACGAATATCCTCGAACCCAATTTCGCAAATACGTATTGGTGAGCTGGGGTGGGGAGAGCATGTATAATACTACCTATTGTGGTTGGATTATCCAGATGACCTGTTGCCCATCTACATCGCGTTCTTCTTCCAGCACCTAATCAAATAATCCGCCGAGCATGACGCTACCAAGCGTTTCGTCTCTACTGTAGACGCTCACATCCCCTGGCCGTGTACCCAATCTTGAGGACATGAAGTTTTGACCAGCCATTACACTAGGAGTATCTCTTCACAGAGATCTGGCAGGAAAGCCTCGCCGTTCATGCAGCCGTGAACATAGCAATCTCCTATCAACTCCCATCCTTGATTACACGGGCGGAGAATAGCAGGCGCTCTCATTCCTTTTATCAATACTACACGATCCCCTACCTGCGTGATACCTGGCGCCAGACCCAAGTACCCTTGCCGTGTCCGCATGACACGCCGGTGTGAGACGGCACGTCGCACCCTGAACTGCAGGTCGTTCTCTTGGGCTTCGTCGATGATCCGCTGGGCCTTGGATAGGCGCCTTCCAACCATCTTGGAGACTTGATGCTTCAACTTCAAGGCCCATAGTGGGAGTAAGTGCAGTCTCGCGGCCAAAGTGTAGACTCGGTGTACTTCCCACACCCGCTCGCACTGTCTCCTACACCGCTCGTACTCGGCTGGCGAGCATCCTGCCATGAAAATCTGCCAGCATGCATCAAACAGTGCCTCTCCCGTCGGAGAGTAAACATCATTCCAGTTCTTTGCGTGTTTCAGACAAATCCTATACCAGGATGCGCTGGTGTTGAAGTCGCTTTGCATTTGTCTGAAGAGAGCGTCCATGTCTAGCTTCTTGGGTCTGAATGGTTTCCTCACGACCGCTAGGATGTCGACCTCGTCAAGAAACTGCGCTTCCACTCTAAGTACATCTCCGTTATTTAAGAACGCAGGTGTCCATTTGCTGTTCAAGGTGGCTTTATAGTCCACCTCAGGGAACAGCTGGGTGCGAAGCGCAAGAGGGAATGCTACGTCTGCTGCACTCCAGTCAGGCACCCAGCTAGGCATTCCAGAGGGTCGAGGGGTAATCGGGTCGCTTGGTGCGGTGATGATATCTAGACTACGATGTTGGCACATGTAAGACGTCGTGAATCTCTTGTAGACCTCCTCCGGTGACAAATGGTAATCGGCTTCTAAGTTCTCGCCCCTACAAATCCCAAGAAGTGCAAAAATCTTGTCCCTACTATCTGATGCAAGAGACATCCGATGACGCAATAGGGCTTGGAGTAGAGTTGTTGGTATCTTCTCCCGCATGGCCTTGCGTTCGAGATCGATCCCCGTGACAATGTCCATGACTACTTGATTGTTGATTCCCATCAGGGTCATACCATCCTCCAATTGTACAATTATGCACAGGTCCGACCAGTCGATAGATTTGTAGCCGCAGAATAAGATGGCCTCGCGAGAAACAGCGACTTCCTGTACGACCCAAACACGTCGAAACCAAGGCATGTCTAGTAGATATGTCAAGGCCAGGATGTGAACTCGGTTGAACCCAACAGCATCTTGACGAGCTATCCGGCCCTCAGGGAGACTTGCGAGATCCATCGTTGCCATTTTCTGACTCAGGCTTATAAGGGGGTCTATCGATTCCCCCTCCACTTCCTCTCCCAGCCATACCAGAACTCGCTGCGCCCGTTTGAACACATCTCGCATCTGACGAACTTGGACACTTTTTTCTTCCACATCTGACTGGTTGATACAGATGGCATCTGCCCACAAGGTTCTTGATCGTTCCGGATGGCGGAAATATTGGAGAGCCAGACTGAGACTTTGGTTGAGAGGTATAGCTCCCCGATCATCGCATATAATCGAGTCGACTTTTTCATAGGACCCCCAACAGTACGATATAGCTTCATAATTCGTAGCGCTCGTTAGTGAAGTTGTTGTGATGCTACATTTGAGAACGTCGCCTGGGCTCCCCGGCTTTAATTCCAGAAGTCGGATTGTCCTCACGCCCGGCGTGGAGGACAGCTTGTCGTATTTGAACTGCTTCAGTTTACCCATGATGACATAGAGCAAGGAGGTCGTTTTATGAACAGACCTTTTGGAATCATATGCTTTGGACAAGCGGTTGACCGGCTATATCATGAACGATATCAGGAATACCTGACCGAGCGAGAATACGATGCAAAGTCCATGAAAGCTAGTCGATGCGCGACAGCGCTCAACGGCTTATATGTGGCTGACAACCCACTCGGGCGTAACATATCTCCAAACATTTTACGAGAATTCTGAGAAGCTACTGGAACTCTCAGTGGCTCTAAGATAGGTAAGTTGAAGAGCTCTTCAACATTCCCGGATACCTGCTGCCTAATACGTATGCATGCGACCGAACAAATGACGATGACTCAGGTCCGTTGTAGTAATTGTCTCAGACGCTTCCCCTATGGATTTACGCGTCTCTTGTTGCAACGACGCCGCTGTGGATATCGACAGCATGAGATGATAGGCGGAGGCACCCTGTCAAGCTTTGACGCTGTCAGAGCAAAAACACCTTACGTTACCAACAATATGAAAACAACGACATCATCAACATTGTCAAACACTCCTAGCCGGCCCCCAAACAGTTCTGTTCGAGAATTCAACCCCACGTTCGTAAACGGCGTTTCAGCTATGCTACCCAGGTTATTTATATCCCCTGAATTCGGTGAAATACGATCTATATTGTGTCTCCCGCCATAGGGAGGGTTGCAACGCCGTAGTGACGACGCCATAGCGGGAACGCCCGCAGCCAATCAAAGCAACGCAGGCAACTACCAGACTCTCATCGTCCTTTGTCTAGAATTGCATACATTACACAACATAAAATCGATCACCTACCGAACATCTTCTCGGGATAGTTGACGATGGCTTCGTGACTAGACTCTAATTATAGCTCGTTTCTATTTCGGCAACTGTATCATCGATTGCTGATTACATATTGAACCTGATAATTAACTCTTGTGTTCTCGATTACTCCATCTCTCTACATCACTTCTTTTCTTTTTCCTTCGCGCAACATGGCGTCCTCCTATTCGATGCCTCAGCCCTCTTTGGCCGTGGCAGCAACTGGCTTCTACTGTCGGACTTGTCTTCCCCTATCCCGTCTCAACCTCTACCCTAATACTTCTCCCCCCTCAGTTGGCGACTTCATTAATCAGCTCGACCTCGCGCCACAGTTTTCGTGTTTAACCGAGAGAGGAAACAAGCCCGACTCAGCACCTGGATATTGTACTCTCGGCCCGTAAATCCCAGTTACCCATCGCAACTTAATGCATCGGCCAATTGATATACTATGTCTAGGGCGTTATACCGACAGCTTGATCAGAGATAACACATTATATCTTGTTGATTCCTTCCTAGATATCAATACAGCCGTCTTCTCATATGTGATTGATTGTACCTAGGATCTAGTTATAGCCACCCTTATAATCGTACATAAAGTTAGCAATAAACATGGATACGTAAATGGACCCCATCTTGACGCGCTCTCGCTACCTACGTTCTCTGATATCGTTAGGCCTAAATACCTAATATAAGGATAGGGGTTGGTTTATATTCCTGAAGCCAGCTCGAAATGAATTGTGGCTGAGAAAGCATCACCTACGGCTGGCGGGGTGGCTTACGCTAAGCTAAGGGGCACTGAGGCACCTAAGGTAGCTACCTAGGTACCCCTGCCAGATGACCACTCCCGCCTATATCCTGGGCCCCCTGTACACTAGCTGGGTAGCATTGAACAGAACGACACGAATCGAATTGCAACGTCGCGATCGTCTAAAGTCGCAGCCAGAAGTCTCACAACACCGCCGTCCAACTTCTCATCGTCGCTCCTTTACCACATAACATACCTGCTACCAGCACTCCGACGCGATTCGGAGCAATTACCGCCGGCAACCGAGACTTATAATAATACAGCGTCAATCGCATTCGGACCAACGGACATAAAGACAACATGACGCGCGCACAGCAAACCATCTCCGTCGGCCTCCTTATCACCTCGGTATGCCCTCACTCATGCACTACAGCAGCTAGGCTTTCCTTCCCTCAAAGCAGTTCAAACAAGCAATGAAGCAATCGAACAAAACGCCCCAGAAAACAGACTCGATCTTCCCATTCGCAGTGTCCAGATAGAACATGGATGACTTCCGCTAACATACCATGAACGCACAGCTCTACCTCGCCCTCTACCTGCAACTTGTCCCTCTGCCCGAGCTAGTACAAACCGAGATCGTCCCCGTGGTACGCAATTTCCCTTCAATACCCCTCAACCCCCCTATTAAAAAGATCAAAACCACTAACAACCAACCTATTACCTTCCCTTGTAGCTCCCCTTCTGGGCCCTCGTCTCCTTCGGCGCGTACCTCCTCTTCCGACTCGGCTGGAACGTCATGACGTTCCACGACGTGCCCGAGGCGCACAAGGAGCTGGTGGCCGAGATCGAGATGGCGAAGAAGGACCTGCGGAATATGGGCGTTGATGTGAATTAAGTGAAGGACCGAACGGAGAAAATAGACGGATGGAACAGACGAACATACACTGCCGAACAATTGATGAATAGGCGGACGGGCTGTTGGTCAGTCGAGCGGGCGGAAGCTGGTCGGTCTGTCGCCTTGCACGTGCGTGTGAGAAAAAGGACAATTTCTGAAAGAAAGGAGAAAAAGATAGAATATGGGAAGAATTAATGAATCATTACTGGAGTTTGCCACTCAGCCATACTAATTGATGCTGGACCGGGCCGGATGATAAAGAATCGATTGCCGTCTGCCACATCGCGGTTATCATTTGAGCTTGCGATGAAGCCGTGTCTTTGGACTCAACGGCCTCCCTATACCCATGGGTTACAAATGGAAAGCAGGATGGATCATATCGACACCAGTAGCCCGGCGTTCAAGATCGAAACCAAGTTAAGTCTATACTGACTCAACACTTTGAACTTATTCTGAGCTATCACCCGACTGACATTCCTGGTCTGGTATAATTATCGGTATGATCGTCATCATAACCTATAGAGAATAATTCACACCGGACATTTCACCTTCACACCACCCCCAGCTCCCTCACTTAATTCCTTCACCACGGGTTTCATACAAACACCACAGAAACATACAAATCAACCTGCACGATCCAATCTCAGCTACCGAATAAATAACTAGCCAGGTCAACAGACACTCAGCAGCGATCAATTCAGTAGTACTATACGATCATTGGTAAAACGATACAGACACAAGCCGTTTCGTATCATATAAGTAGACCTCGGTGGGTATTAACAAGATGCTCCCATGCCTATGCCCATGCTTGTTCATGCCTGCTCATCCCTATGCTCATACAGTCGTGCCCCGACCAGACCCCGAATCCTCTAAAAGCAACCCAGCGCAACACAGACCCAACACATTTTTGGAAGAAGCGCAGCACGTGTCTAATGTAGACATATCCCACACACGTACACGTATGTAGCACCTAAGTCAGGATCTCTCTCTCTTCCCCTCTCATCTTGTTCCATCGCCCACAAGAAGCGCGACGACGATCTTCACAGCCTCGAGGGGCTCTCTTCCGTCCCGGAGCAGTTTATCGAACATATCCGATATACCCGCCAAGCTCCCCTTGCCGTCGCTCGCGTGCCCTGTATCATTGCAACAGTCAGCAGGGGTTAAGTAGCCGCGAATTGCTTACATGGAATGAGTAACTGTGCAAAGTGGAGGTTGAAGAATTGGGCAGGTAGGTAAGTATGGCGGTATGTATGGTGTATGGTGTATATGCCGTGTATGAATGAAGGAGAAGACTTACACTTCGCAGGCGCACTAAGCAAAAGCCCAATCCTACTCCTCGCCTCCCCAGTCCAGTCGAATTCAACTTTCCACTGAATCCGCACAGCCAACTCCTCTCTATCATCATCGTCATCGCCAACGACGCTCGACAGGTCCAAATCCAGCGAAGTCCGTCCCATAAGACCGACGATGTCAGCTTTAGAAGGACGAGTGTGTTTACCATTGCTCCCACCATCCATATCTTCGTCATCGCTGTCGTCCCCACGGGGCCGACCCCGCGGTTTCTTCCTCGCGCCTTGCTTCATCATCGCCTTAGCGCATCGCACGATCCCATCCGCCGTCCCGAGCTCGTGCTCGACGGAATACCAGAACCGCGCGCGGCGCGTCGCGATACGCACCCACTCGCCCATGGCCCAGGTAACGACGGTGACGTTGCGCGTGAGCGCGCTGTTATTGGTCGCGCTGCCACCGATGATCTTCTCCACGAAAGGTCCCAGCTCGCTGACGGCCGAGGGATCGAGCCGGGGCACGGTCAGATCAGCCACTGCCAGCGTCTTGGTGTCCACGGTCATGTCGATCGTGGCGAAGAACAGACCCGGCGGTGAGGAGGCTACGGATATCGCGTGTCGCTGCAGCAGCGGCTCCTGATCTCCTTCTCGGGCTTCTGGCTCGAGAGTGACCATGGTCGATGTGAAAGTTAGCGGGGTGAATACCTGCAGGTAGGGAAGTTCTTCCTCCGCAGTCATGGGGACAGGGTGGTGAGAGGCGAGAGGCGGAGGATCTGGTTCCTCTGTCTTCTCTGAGCCGGAGGTTACTAAGGACGGGAGGAGCGAGACGGCATCGGCTCGACCACCGAACGGGAGCAACGCTATGGGATTCATTGCAGCTTCGAGCCAATGCTGCATCGGATCGGTAGGTGGCTCCTTTTCCGGCGGGAGAGCATGTCGACTTAATACATCCAGTAAGTGACTCTGCTCTTCCGAACCGGGTAATTCTATAATAGAGCGACGTGATCCTTGCATCTTATACAATCGTTCATTCTCACGAGATACTACTTCCAGATCGTCCTCGAGCTGTGCGACTTCAGCCAGCAGAGAGTCGCGCAACGCCTTCTTATCTGCGAGCGGATCTTCCTCTTCGACCTGCCGCCCTGGGTGAGACTTCCGCTTCCCACGTCTCCGCCTCGGTTCAACCCTCAGTGGTTCCTTTTTGGGCTGCGACAAGAAGGGCTGCTCGATTATATTCGTAGCTGGTTCCGGTGGGCGTAGTGGAGGTTGTTTTAGAGGTGAACTGGTCATCTTGCTCGCCAATACTCTGCTCTTCTTAGGGCGCTTAGAGGGTGTGTTGTGGATTCCAGTCGGCGAAGCGACGATAGACGAAGGGTCCGAAAGACCTTTCTGAGTAGGTGTAGGAGGCAGCTCAGGTTCTTCGGGCTCGACATGAGGGAGGACACCCGGCGGTGGAGATCGTCGCAACCTTCTTCCCTTGAACGGATCGATGAGCTCTTCTTCCTCCGCTGAGGGCGGTGGAAGGGGTCTCGGAGAGGGCTTGTTAGGCGTCCTCCTTTGTCTCATGGCCACTTCCCCCGCAGCCGTTCTGACTGGGCTTCTGGGCCGTTCCACCGTGGCGCTTTCATCTCCGCGCTCTTCAGCTTCTCGCAGCCTTCCAGTTTCGGATTCGAGCTCCAATTGGGCCGTGACGAGCTCAGTTACACTACCACGACGGCTTGTTGGGCTGTCCGGTTCCGAGGCCGCAGGGGCCGACACCTCTTCGGTGGGCTGGCTCCTTCTCGTCGGACTGCGTCTCTGGAGGATATCGGGGTTGGATCGCGCGAGACTCGCTTTAGTCGGCGATGCGAAAGACGGGCGATTGAGTCGCGAGGAGCGCCGGGTCGCGCTGTCGGAAGAAGAGGGCTCGTTGGACCCGTCGACCGGTACACTCGTTGTCGGCGACGTTTTGCGCCTCTTGGGCGCTGACGCTTCCATTGAAAGAGTATTGAAATTTAATAAGTTCGAATACTTCAATACCGCATTTCGAAGCCACCTAACCTTAAATATTAAAGCCTGTCGTAGGCCGACGCCAGACTGGTTCGTGAAGAATTCCCCGGTCGAAAGAGGCAGAAAAGTCACAGTCGAGTGTGCCGAATGTTGGTAGGCGCATTCGCCTGGGTCCGTGGGTTGGCCTGCTCTGTTCTAGTATACGAGACAAGTTATCAAGTCTATAAGCATTATTGTAACAGCTTGTATGTCTGTATAAGCCGTAGCGTTGACGTTTGCGCTCCTAAAAACAATTACATGCACCAGACGCGTCCAGATCGACGGCCTGTTTGGAGATGTCGATACGCGAACCCGAGGACCCCACCCTGGAGGTACCTTGTATCAACAAGCACTAGCACATTGAAGATCATCTTCCCTTTTTTATCTTATCTTATCTTATCATACACAAACAAGGGATTCTTGTCACGTGCACGAAATGCCGACAACTTGCCAGTCTTGCCGAGATTGGCCGATGACGTTGCGGGTCAATCCCGGCCAAAAGCAGAGCGGGCTTTTTCCGAGCAAACAATTCCATACTTGCATTTCATAAGTCAACATCACGACCCCCTTGTCATGTTTCCGAACCATTATATATAACCATCCTACGAAACCACCCAAAAACCTTTGCATCTCGCAAGCGGTCGCGAGACAACCACATCCAGAATGCCGCCCAATATGCGCCCCCTAATGCGCGTAGCGCGCGTCCAATCCGCATGGAGTCGTAACCCGCACTTCCAGCGCGCATTCGCCTCATCGCAAGGCCAAGGCCAAAGCAATCCTCTGCCCGGCGGCACACCGGGGGAGTCCTCCGTGCAGGCGATGCCTATAGGGCCGTACTACGAGTCCATCCTCGTGCACCCGCAGCCCATCCCCGAGGCCAAGCCCGAGGAACCGCCCACGTCCTCGCCTAAATCCCCGCGCGCGACGAGCAAGAAGTCATCAAGCACAACACCCAAGTCTTCAAAGACAAACAGCGAGTCTTCTTCATCTTCATCATCATCTTCTTCTTCTTCAGGTACTACACAATCCAGTACATCACCCACTACCAAATCCACCGCTACTTCTTCTGCCACGACGTCCACGGTCCCGCCCCAACCCACGGCGGAGCCCACCTCGGCGCAGGAGAAGGCGCGCATCATCTTTGGCTCGCGACTCGCCGGACCCGCGGAGCGCGCTGACCGCTTACAGGCAATCCGCGAACGTAGCGTCCTGGTCGCCGGCGTCCTGGTGCCGCCGCGGCCCGAGGAGCCCGACAACTGCTGCATGAGCGGGTGCGTCAACTGCGTGTGGGACCGCTACGGGGAGGAGCTCGAGGACTGGGCCGCGGCGTTGGCGCGGGCGGAGGAGGCGTTGCAGGCTCAACGGGAGCGGGAGGGAAAAGCGCGGGGAAGAGGAAAGGGAAAGGTGGATGTGGGTGTGGATGTAATGGGAGAGGGAGACGCCTCGAGGGCCGCCAAGGATATGCCATCGCCGTCGCCGTCAACGTCTGATAATGCTGCCATGAGCATGGATGACGACGGGGGCGGCAGCGAGACGAATTGGCGTCCTGAGGATATCGTGAAGGCCAAGGCGAAGACGGATCGCCCCAAGATTGCCAAGGATCTTTGGGATGACGAGCTGTATCGTAATGTCCCCGTCGGGATCCGCGAGTTTATGAAGCAGGAAAAGAGACTCAAGGAAAAGCACCGTGCGGAGGGGACTATGGGAGGTTAGACGAAGAAAGGGATGGTTGCGGCGACTTCATTACCTGTCGTGTACTTAGATGTACTTGGTTCGATACCCATGAAGAGAGCGGTACAGCGATTCACGCACAGCCATAGACACGTTACATGTAACACTCTATTAGAACCCTTGTTGTGGTGTTTGGTCTTTTTTTCATTTAGTTCTCAGCCTCTTAAGCTCGTTTATCGTGTCTGGTGATGTCCAGGCGTGACCGCGGCCGTCTATCAACATTAAAGTCTAATGTTTCCCTTATCCCCGTCCCCGTCCCCGTCCCTATTCCTATCCTCGGCTTTATCCAAGCCTATACCGTCACCATTACCAATAATCCCTTTTCATGCAGGCCCACCAGTCCGTCCGTCCATTCATCCGTACATTCGTCCATTTTTCATCATCAAAAGATCCATTACGCAACGGCCGACTTGTTTTTCTGCTCGGCCGCAAGCCTATCGTGCTCGTCGATATCCGTAGCCTCCCAAGGATAGCAGATCCAGACGTCGCCGACGGTCCGGGCGGCGATATATCTCGAGTCATCTATGGCGTCGGCGGGGAGGACGCCCTTCTTTTGCTTGTCCTTGTTCTGTAGTATCCCAGCAATGTCAGTGTACCCATACACCCATATTCCTCGTACACTACCGTCACTGCCAATTATATGACTTCTTTTGCCTTTGGCGTAGGAAGTTTAGAGAGGGCGGACCACTCACATGTAACACGAAGATGCTGAACTCGGTCTTCTCGCCCTCGCGACCCAGCTTCTTGGAGACCTCCTGGACGTCCTTCTGCAGCTCCTTGACGGCGTACTCGAGGGTGGTGCGGGTGTCGTCGACCTCGTCGACGATGAGGATGCGCTTGCCGACGAGGTTCTCCATGCCGCCGAGGCTGCTGAAGTCGAGCCACTGCGTGCGCGTGACCTTGGTGCCGATCTGGTCGACGGTGCCGGTGCCGGTGCTGCCACCACCATTATCGGCGCCGGACGCGGAGTTGTCCAGCTCCTCGTACAGTGACAGGCCGATGGCCTGGATGGGGATGTTGGGGCTCCCCGGCTTCTTGAGGAACGAGCGCAGGATGCGCGCGGGCACGTAGCCGCCGCCGCCGATGGCGATCATCAGCTGGGGCTGCAGGGTCGACAGCATCTGCGGTGCTGCCTCCTGGCAGAGCTTGTGGACCTGTTGGGGTCGCACATGACGGCGGTCAGCAACACTTTCGTTCGTTCGCTCGCTCGTTCGGCGATTTTTTTGTTTTCTCAGAGTTCAACGACAGGTAGCTGACTGCAGGGGTTCATATGCTGCGCAAGGTAATGCGACACGAGCCGGCTGTGCTCTAGCCATGTTTCTTTCTTTCTTTGGTTTCTTTCTTCGGTTTCTTTCTTCTTTTTCAAATCTTGCGATCTTCAAATATCTAGTACAGCGGGCTATAACAAACCTGCCTGCATATACGTACGTGCGTGCCCGTGCCCGTGTCTGTGCCTACGTGTATCTTTGTGCGGTGGTGGTAGTGGGATATGCATGTGAGGGAGGAAAAAAAGGGAGGGGGAATCGCATCGCGGGGCACATGGCATAGACTCACATCGTTGTAAGTGACGTAAACTTTCTCCACCATCTTGGCGACTGTGTGTCGGGATGCAATTATGGGAGAAGAGCAGTAGGGGATGACGGAGGGGGGTGACAGTGTTTGGGAAGGCTCTAATTATAAGAATAGGGGAAGAATAGGAAGTAGCAGAGTTGAAGAAGGAAATTTACACACCGTCGGAAAGGTTGGACCCTGGATATTTTCTGCAGAAGGGCAAGGGAAAAAAAAAAAATAAGTTTTGAGTCAGAGCTACAGCTACGGTTTAGCGCGTTGTCAAGCAGATCGTAGCGGGCAGTGGCGGGCAGCAGTGGGGTAACATTGCTTTTAGTGCTAGATGACGAACTTACAATATACACAATGTAGCACTGGAGACAATTGGATGGGCTTTAACCCCCTAAGTTAGGGATTAGGGTCTGTACTACCTGGTAAAGGTAGGATTGATAGCTGACAGGAACGACACCCATGTTTCAAAAGATGCCGTAGCGGCAGTCGCCGGTGCTCGCCGGGCTTGGTGGAAACATGCGACCAAACAATCTCAATCTCGGGCGGAGGCTTCCTCCAGCTGGTGGTTTTGAAAGGTCGTATCCGGGCAATTTCGAGCGTACAGTAGTGTAGTGTACCTAAGGAGAAGATGGAGGGGTAGAGAGGCCATGGTTGACACTCTCTACCCCGCCAGTTCCATCCAATCACATATTCACAGCGCACGAGAATCGCCAGAATAGGCAAGTCGTTAGTTCAAGGAGCTTGGCCGCTTGACTCAGGTTTGCATTCTGAGGTTAATTCTCCGGGTGAGCAAATGTTAAACACGGCAGCGTTCACGGCTTTTGTACAATTTGCAATACCCTTTTTAACACTTGAGCTACAAGAAATACTCCCTCGTATGACAGAGCGCCACTCCAGCCGTCAATATTGGCTTAGGTATGATGAATTAAAGATAGAAAAGCTGAATGCGTATACATGCTCTGCGGGGATTTATCCTATGCGCGTCTCGCCCTCCCACCTCGTTCATCCTACATATATTTAATAGATTAATCAATCCTGCGGCTTGATAGTAGGCAGCAGCTTCGAATGTAGTAGAAAATTATACCAGACTAGGTGGATTATGTTTGTATAGTCGATATGCTTTAGCTCCCTACCTTGATTTTGAACCCTTGAAGTCCATCTAGATCTGTATGTCTACGTCCCTACCTCTTGTTCAGACTTCAAGCTATCACAGACCCCATGCTAGTAAAATTGATCTCGACTTGTCTGTTTCTGTGTACTTATTACCCGAGTATTTTGAAGTTCGTCAAGAGGAGTTATCGAATCTCACTTGAGGTTGATGGTCCATGAAAACATCTACTTTCCAGATGCATTTGTTCCATCACAGAAGCTTACGTGAGATGTGATCGGCTTTCCGGGGCGAAGTTAAATGCAATACAGATCTTACCGAAGGGCTAGCATTGTATCTTACACATATTCTTCCCCACATCAAGGTCTGGGATGGCAGGGTTAAATCATGCGGTACTACCCCCAGGGCGGATGCGCTGATAAACTGTTATACCTAGATAAGTAAGTCGGGACAGCATGGAAATATAGTACAGTTGCTGGAGAAGAGTCGAGATTACATTTATGACCTAACCTGTAAACTTACGCCCAGAAGACTTGTCCCGACACAGCTTCTTCATGGCTCAACATACGGCGGGTGCCAAGCTGTATACCCCTGGAACCTGCTCACGTTTAAATCACTCACATCGAGATTATTGATGATACGCAGATTAACAGGTGCAAGGTTCTGTCCGCCCAAAATCCAGTCTCTGTCTTCCTTGATCTTCGCAGCCAGCTCTTCGTCCGTGAACTTCAGGACCTCATTGTGAATAGGTATACTGCAGATCTTGCAGAACGTCTTGCCCGAGGTCTTTCGGCCAAATGTGTACATTGCGAGGGTCTCTTTGCCTTCAATCACGACTTGTGACTTTTCGGGGTATGTCCATATATAGCCCGCCTATAGTGTTTCGTGTTCGTTAGCCCAAACTCGTTATCAGAGCAATATTACTCAAGATGACAAAAGGTTAAGGACTTACTTTGGCACAGCTGCTGCAATTACACTCGAGGATGTCTCCGGTGAAATTCTTGTCCAGGGGCTTCGACTTCAGAGCGAGAGTAACAGCACCGCAATGGCAGCTCCCCGTATACAGCTTACCACCCTCGATTTCTGCTGCTGGCTCTTCCCCAGTGAACTTAGGTGGCTCGTAAGCAGGCTGGAACAAAGAAGCCCCATCGAATCTAAAAACAGCAGTTCATCATCAGTGAATGTCATTTGTTTGATTGCTGCGGATAATGGGAGCTTACTTTTCGAGGGGTAGTTTCCAGATATCTAGTTGTCCATGTTGAAATAGCCTGACCTAAACCCTGCATTAACATGGCTGACCTTAAATTTGCTAGGCAAATGGCAGTTCAAGCGCACATTAATACCCATCTCAACCTCCTCGCTCTCACCGGGATGCGGGGGTCTGATGAACATGATCGAGTTGCCGCATGTTGAACAGGACTAGGTCAAGACCGTACGTCAGCCTTTGGCATTATAGGATCATGTTTAACCACGGCCAACCAACATCATCTCCATTCTCTCCCCAAGAGCGCAGTGCGACAGACCTTGTGGACGAAAACTTTCTTGCCAAAGGTGTAGTCCGACAAGGTAGCTGGATCCCCCTTGACGAACTTCACATCAGCGGGTTTTGGGAAGACCCATAGAGCTCCTTTCTTATAGCACACGCTGCAGTTGCATTGCGAAGCCTTAGAGATCTCCGGCAGTGTAACCTCGTACACATACGCGGTGCAATGGCAGTTGGCGCGGTACGTCTTGAGTGTTACTTCTTGGTCACCCATTGCCAATGACTCATGAAATTCGAGTGGGTTCGCAGAGATAAATTGTAGATTAAGACTAAGTGTGAGAGGGCACAGAAAGATATATTGGGTTTGCCTGTCGCGCGCATGAAGTCTGAGATCAGCTTACCTTCGGACACTTACAGCACCTGTCACACATTGTGGTTTCGGAAACATAAAGCCTGCTCCTATCAACTTCGGAGACATACTACTAGTATGTATAGACCACATTGTGCAGCTCTGCTTGGCTATATTTAGGCAGCACTGCCTAAGGGTTGACAATAGTCCTAAGGAGTCTTAGTCGACTACTAGGATAAACCTCAAGTTCCTTGTCATATTATGCCAGGCGCATATTAGTTCATTCAGCTTCACCCAGATCGGTCTAACTACCCCGCTTACTTCGACCACACTCACGGTAGATGGGATTTTCGTTGCGTTACCAAGCGACATATCGGCGCTGGTCGGCTACACCGCATCTCATTCTTAGATAGACTTAATTGAACTTCTTGCGTCTGAAGGATTGTTAGCTCTCATCTTCGCCTGTCTCGCATCGGACTTGGTACAGTCACTCCAAGGCATCACTGAATGGTCAATGAATATTTGTTCGCTATAAAGATCGTGCTCGATAATTAGACACAACAGCATGCTCGACCCTCGCTCATCACATCTTATCTAAGGTGATGCATATTTATAACCATATTGTTCCTTCGCATCCTGTATCAACTTATCCGTCTCCTCCAATTGCTTCTTCTTCTCCGGGTCGGACGCGGCCGCAGCATTGTTAAAAGGTGACGCATAAGGAATAGCGAAACCCCTCTTCACAGCAGGTCGCGCAAGACAGCGCTCAAGCCACTTCGCAACGTTAGGGAACTGTTTCTCGAGATCAATGCCACCGAGCCGCGTGACGTTAGCCCAGCCAATTAGGTTGATATCGGCAATGCTGAACTTGTTTCCGACGACATAGTCGCGGCCCTGGAGCCGAGCATCGAGAACACCGTACAATCGCTCCGTCTCGCCAACATAGCGCTGAATTGCGTAAGGGATCTTCTCCTTAGCATAGCGGATGAAGTGGCCTGCTTGGCCTTGCATGGGGCCTACACCACCATGTTGCCATGCCATCCATGTCTCGGCCTCGTCGTACTCGTTGCTGTCGACGGGGAAACTGAACTTGTTGTCCGGGTCGTAACGACGAGTCAGATAACCCAAGATAGCGAGGCCCTCGAATACCGGGAAGTCACCACGGTCATGGTCGACGATAGCCGGGATCCGACCGTTGGCGCTGATGGCTGTGAACCAAGGCTCCTTCTGGGTGTTTTTCGAGATGTTTACAGATTGCCATGTGTAGTCTTTTCCGTAAGCATCCTTCAGCTCCTCGAGCAGAATGCTGGCTTTATAGCCATTGGGTGTGCCTGCACTACATTAATACCAGCGTTTCATATAACTGAATGCTCCCACTCCGAGACAAGGTGGGCGGATTCATAAAGGAAGGCAATTACATACCGAATGTGAGCAGTTCAATGCCGCTCTTAGCAATAAGACCTGTCGGCTCCGAAGACATCTTCCTTAACTTTACAATTGTCTGGCTGAGTTAAGCTGTTTTAACAATGTATTGTTGACAGGACCTAGTAAGGACGTAGTGCGGTAGAGGACAGTGGGCTTGTGTTGAGATGAGACTTGGAGAACAACTACAGAAAAGAAGTATGGAAGAGCTTATATACCAAAGTGAGCCCAAGATGCACTGGCGACAGGCCTATAGGTAGTCGAAGAGAAGAGAAACAATGATTATAAAGCACGTCATCTCCTCTCTGAATAAGCAATAGGCATCGCAACATAAGCGCAATGCATAGCGCAAGCTAAAGCACCTTAGGCTAAGCGGCGATGTGTGCTGGGGTAGCGCATCTTAGCTGACAGATCAGAGCTGCCTGATGCTACGGCGGTGTGGGGATTGGCTCGTCCGACCATGCCGGACTGACCTAAAACCCGCGCGGCATACGGAGGTTAAGGCCAAAATTATTGAATATGCTTGGCATTTCTCTACAGTGCAACCTAATCAAAGCTCTTACCCTTCGATACGTTTAGTGGTCAATAATACTAAACCCACTATAATTATAGTGCTTAATACTATTAAATCCACTATAATTATAGTGGCTAAACCCGTTATAAAAACCTTTTACGCTGTGACCTAGCCTAAGTTCTATTGTTTTTTATAGCGGGCTTAACCACTATAATTATAGTGGATTTAGTGGTATTAAGCACTATAATTATAGTGGGTTTAGTGTTATTGACCACTAAAAGTATCGAAGGGTGAGAGCTTTGATTAGGTTGCACTGTAGAGAAATGCCAAGCATATTCAATAATTTTGGCCTTAACCTCCGTACGGAACAGGATATCTCCGCTGCGGAAGCAATTTTCTTTGAGCATTGGGATCACCCATTACCGTCGGTCCGCCGACGGATGAGGATCTATCGCCAATATGGCAGTGTTACTGCTATACCTAAGCTTTGTGGCGGCAGCAGGCACCTTGTTGTGTTACAACAGACTCTAGGTAGTCGTATATGGCTCCAACATTACTATCATAACAAGAGTGACGAGCTACGACGCGGCCAGAGGGCCCAAATTGAAGGCCTTCTCTCGTCTTGGCGTAGTAGACGCCCCCCATAGGACGGTTTGACATAGATCTTTCCACCTTTTTGTCACTAGCATCGGTATTCTGGTACCTTTGCCTCGTCGCCGGGAATTATTGTAACACGGAAGGGGTTCAGCATGGGCAGGTTCCCATCTATTGTCTGCAACGGTGAGGGGCCGCGGCACTTAAAGACGCAAGCGACTCACGGTCTTATGTGCATCGCCAATAGTATCATTCGTCACACTTCATCAAAGACACCTATCTCATAAAATCCAAGAACCCGCCGCCGAAAAACCCTTCCATACTCGGGAAGTCATGCTCACTCAGGTCAAATGGCGGTAGCCCGGCATTCGGGTCGACAGTGTGCCCTATTGACGAGGATATATCGTCGGTAGGGTATGCAGGGTTATTCTCATCCGTCGGATCCCGAGATGATGCTTCGAGATTCACTTGTCCATGTGAATTATCCTGTGAGCCATGACCACGCGCATCGGCCTGAGTTTGTGAGTCTGCCGGCGCAGGAACCGAGTTCATTCTCGCTTCAATCTTGCGTATCGCCAATGCTCCATATTTATATGACCATGCCTTTCCTGGGGATGTCTTGATCCACTGATCAAGACGCGTGATTAGACTCAAAACAATGGCATCTGGTATCTGTGACTGCAAAGAGTCATAGTGCGAGAGAACAAGTGCACAGTATCCGAGGCACAGACAAGTCACCGTTGGCGCGGTGTCCATTAGAAAGGTAGGCATCTCGAGAAAGGTTTCCACGACGAGCTTCGCGTATTTACACGTGTTTACGCGAAGAATACCGGTAGCATTATGTGATTTACTATCTGAGGTCTCGCCTCCAGTCATTTCTGACTCAGCCCAGTTTGAGTCGCGGCGCTCTTCCGAAACTGGGGTTTGGTCGTTTGTTTGGGTAGCGATAGAAGCACTGCCCGTAACGGAGCTGTTGTCAGTGGCGAGAAACGAGGTAGAGCCTGGTGCTTCGCCCGTCGTTCCGAGGGCTCGGACAGCTAAAATTAGACAGGCTGCGTGATAGCCTATCCGAAGCATTGAGGAAGTTGGCAGCGCTATGCATCGAACTATTAGCACTGGATGTATATCGTGCAGTCAATATGTGATTATGCTGGAGTTATACCTAGCAGGTGATTCCATCTTTGCTTCCAGTTCCGAAATTCTTCGCATTCGCGTCCATCACTGGGGTAAGATTCCTGGAGAAGTTTCTGATGGAGGATAGAGTATAGCATAATTTCAGCTACAAGCATCCCGTCTTGCATCGTCGCCCGGTAAAAGCTGAGCACTGCAGTAATAGGGGTCAGTCGTTTTCAAGTTTTGGTGACCACCATGGTCACTCCGGTAGCTCGTGAAATACCATCGTAATCGTTCTCCAAGGAACCAGAGAGGCACATTAATCGCACACTTTGTGAAGTCGTGATAGGGTAAGAAGAGAGTATGACTTTCGGGTGTACTCACAGACGTTGCATTGGTTGATATGTGACCCTTTCGGAATAATGGACGGTCGACCAGTTGTCGCAGCCCAGCTAAAGCAGAGCTTAGTTATCAAGGAACAAAGCGAGTAATCCGAGTAAAGGCTTACTGTAGATGATGAAGACAGATTGTAGACCAGAGATGCATCGCTCGGTGGTCCTCAATGGTGGAGCTTCCTTTCTTGAGTCGGTCGACAATTTGTGTGAAGTATATATTGAGCATGGCTTGCTTTGCGCAGTAACCCGTCAATAACCAGCTGTCAATATACTCGACACCATGCTATACAAACAAGGTCGTCAATTGACCGCCAAGACGACGAAATTCAAGCTTATGCTTACATTGCTTGGCGCATTCGCGTTGTTGCTCATGATGAACATGGCGTTGAGTTCATCTAAATCCAAAGGACTAGAGAGTAGTGCTTGACCTAGAGTGATGCGCACTTGTTCATACATTTGGCGATGCAGTACTGTTCCGCAAATGTCATTACGGTAGACGACTCCAATCAGGCAACAGACGCTATGCAAGAAAGCTGACACTTGTCGCGCAGCACCATAATGCCTTAGTTCCTCATAGCTGCGCACAAGTAGCGTATGACCTTGATGTTTAATAAAGCTGTCCGAGAGTGGAGTAGTTAGTTACCCGATACTCCACGGCGTGTTTTGCCTTACAGTTCTATCAGCTCGCTCGCCATTTGCTCATCGAGCAACTGTAACTGCACAAGATCAGGGTTCCCATGTCCGAGCATCCTTCGGTAGCCCAGGGTTACATGTTGGCTGATCTCTCTTAGTACTACTATCGGCGCCGACTTCGATCCCCTATCCACTGGCTTCAGGAGATACTCTGGATCGGCGGTATCATGGTTGGCAGTTGGAGCTCCCTCTTCTGGACCATCAGAGTCCGCATGAGCTCGTGAAGAAGGCTCCAGGCTCTGCTTCTGGGAACCTAAGGCTTTGATCATAGATTTTATCTCCTCCAGAGCGTCTTCGTGACGTTGTAGTCTATCATTTAGTCTTCATGTTAGACCTCAGTCACGTATAAGTGGTTTTATGAATGACCTGACCGCAACTCAGGAGTGCTTCTTAATCATAAGCAGACATACCTCTCTTCGACGCCTAAACGAGAAGTATCTCCGGAGCAAGGGCCCTGAGCGGCATCATTCTGTCCCCGTAAAGAACATACGATCCTGATGAGTACAGGTTAGCTCCTAGCCGTAGCGGACAGGCTAGCAAATGGAAACACGCCTCAAAGTCTGACAGCGATGGCAACCTTGGGCTCCGGGGTCATATTCGCATCTACATTTCAATCGTTGACAGGACAGGCATGAAAAAGCCCTTCGGCGTCGTTTTCGCGCCGAGTCTCTGCCAGCATTCTCGTCGGCAGAGTCTGGTCTTGTCACCCGCTTTCTAGGTGTACCGGAACCCGGACCCTCGTTCCCCGCATCGGGGGTTCCACGAGGGCTCTTTGGGCGTGGCATTTGACGTCCCGTATCCTGTCTGATACCACCGCAGTTCTTTATCCTCACTCGGCGGGGGCCGATGATTGGAAATACGTGTCTTGAGGTTGTCTGGATTGGAAAAGATCACCGGCGGAAACCGTCGGAGACTTGGATTGAACCTATGTGAGCGCCTAACCCATCCTGGTTAGGGCAGCTTTTTGTGGCTACGATGAGGCTACACCAGCCACAGAAGTAGCGCTCAGGGGGAGAATGGAAGTTCGTGCCTCATGTGTTTCTGGCGTGCGAGGATGACAGGTTGTCCGGTTCTATTCGTTCAAAACGAAGAACATTCACGAAAATTATGCACATGCGTATGGCAAACTATAATCGTAGATGGGTTAAAAGAATTTAGATTGATAGCTGATATGCCGGTAGTATGATTAACGACAGAGAAATTAAGGTTGCCTTTCCTCTTCCTTTGCCCTGCATCACTGCTTCCATATTTTTTCCCGTTCCAGCCCCTATTCCTAGCCAATCCTTGACTCCCGTCCCTGCTCCATACCGAAACCCCCTTATTGTTAAATCCCACGATCAAGTGTAGCGCAGCTCGAAATTTGAAACAGATGCACCTAGGTCATTTCATTCTCCTCGTCGTCATCGGACCCGCCAAGGAAGAATGTAGTTGCAAAAGCGTCGTCGTTATTTATTTGAGTTGGGGTGCTGCTAACAGTCGCTGCACTTAATAAAGGCCGACCACAATGTCACCGCGGACCCGGGCAGAAAGGTGAACCTCAGCCTCAAGGTCGAGCTTGACACCAACGAGGAGGGCGGCGCTCTTCAGCTTCCCATCCTCATCGATGGGGCCTTTAACAAGATTGCCTGATTGTTACGGTTAGATGTTTCCGTACGAGCCAGTCAAGCACCAGGAATGAAGTGCTGGATGTTGTTAGCTTACCAGCAACGTTGTTACCCTGGCCAGAGAGACCGGGAAGGGGAAGGCTAGGAGCACCCTCGAAGGTAGGAGCGGACTTGACGCTGTTTGATGCACGAGTCAGTAAATGAGCTCTTGCAGCTTAAAGACATGGCAACCTACGGAGAAGACATTTTGATTGTTGGTGATTGAGTCTTAGGACTGGTGTGAGAGAGTTGTTGGTAGTCGTGATTGTTGGTCTGGGATGTTGTTGTTGGATGGTATTGACGGAAAAAGTTGTCTGGTTTGAGAGCTTCGCTGGACCTTTATATACACATTTCGCTTGGTGCTAAGATGCCAAAACTTTACTGTACTCCGGAGCTGATGGCCAGTCTTGCGACGTTCAAAGGTGGAGCTAGAACGCTGTCGATGCCTCAACTCCCGCACGCTCGGACGCTCGATTAGAAGATGTGCCAGGTTGGTATCGCGATGCTGCTGTGTTGTTCACGATCATGGCGGCTGAAAATCTGGGACCGGGGATCTTACCACGGTGAATTTCGCGCGCTGAGTTCGCCGTGCTCGGACTGCCGTTTATGCGAGATCGACCTATAGTCCGAGGGTTATCCGGGCTCCCCCTTCTCGGCTGCGGGGCCGCATCTACGTGGTCACAGATTGACCGCGGATGAGAGATCCAGATGATGTATGGCATTGAGCATGCTGCGGGTTACCGCGCGGGCCGTCACGGCCCTAGTCCCATATGATACACGTATGTCTAGTAATTCAGTGTATCGTTCATCGGGATTGGTCGTGAAAGCTTCTCTCCGATCGTTGATTCCCTTCACCCAGCTCCCATGTACAATACAGCGTCAGATTTCTCAAACTCAAAATCCATGCGCAGATGGATATCGATTGGATTATCAAGAGAAAAGAATAATATTACAATTACAGAATATGTGAAAGGGCTACGCGTGGGAAGTCCAGTGAGCTGGACATGCATATAAGTGGTCCGTCCGTGCCACCGGGCCAGTCGCAGGGGTAGTCAGCGGCCTAAGGGAAAAAAAAAAAAAAAAAGACAAAGCTATCTAAGCACAGATAAATGTAACTTTGACACTAGAACTTTCGACTCCAAAACGAAACAAAGATTCTAGTTAAGCATGGAATTCAATATGATACAGGGGGTTGGCTGTCACATCTGTGTTTACGTATCGGAGGAATCAGTCTGCGGGATGGCGGAGACGTTAGTCTCTCTGTTATTCATATACACTATTGACTGTAAAATGATTTGTCCAGTTCTAGGCTTGTTGATCAGCTGGTCTCTATATCTAACGGAACACCTCATCTGAGCTGGGAAGATGAGCACACTTGAGATGTTAAGAGGGAATAGGCCTAAGCATTATTGGAACAAAGTATTTGGGAGTCATGGTTTCCGCAGATGGCTTTTAATCATTCTCGTATTGTCTTAGTCAATAACCTCTTAGTGAAAGAAGACACTGTGAGACATTTGAGAGAACTAGGGTCATTGAGCTTCGACTGAGATGCATCAAGCACTTTCAAAGATCGTCAGAGTCTGAAATCTGAGTTATGCAGGTTGAAAGCTTCCTGGAATAATGAGGAACAAATATGACTTGTGCAGTCTTTTGTCTTCGTCGGAAGGAATGGTCAGTTCTCGGAAGTTCCGCTCATTGTGCGTTGTTTACAGGATTCCAGCTGGGCAATATGAAATAAATCGCTTCCTAGTGTTGTAGAAACTAATCACAAATTAATTATCATGGTAAAGTGTCTGCTTATTGGTATCGTGCCTCAGCGAATAGTTTGCTTTGCTTCGTACCAGGAATCAGTTCATCTTGGTGTCTTCGCTCCCGCATGACAACTAGTTAATACAAGAGTGAAAGATTTAACTGTTTGAGTACGTGAGTACCTAGATAAGGTATTCTCTACATCTAGATTGTTACCATACATCTCTAGTACTTCATTATATCGGAGAATAAGTCGACATCTTCTCACGCAAAGGCTATTACGCCTATACTACTTTCTCTGATTCTGTGTATAACAGGTTGACTCACCTGCATGCAATGCTGGATTGGCCCAGCGACTTATGTTGAAAGGAAATTGTTTCGCTCTTTCTCAACATAAGTGTGAGAGTGCTGAGTCTTGTTACCTTCGGCGTTTGTTTTTTGGGTACCTTAAACGCTGGTTTAGTTCCTTCCTCTCATCGTGCACTGATTTGGATCCGCCCTCTCTCTTGGTACTATTTCTCAATCTGCAATTGTTTGCTCTTATGCGGGTCCTGAAATATTTCTGTTCCAGCTTCTGTACCTATTGAGACAGACATGAAATTTGGCTATTCTGGGTCTGTTCCGTCATCCTTCTGCTTCGAAATACTTCATTCTACTCTTGCATTTAGGTCGTTGCCATCAGTGCTCTAATTCTGACTCCTAAGAGGTAATTCCAACTTATTAGAGAAGTTTCATAAAACCTGCTGATACATCTCATAAAGCCCATCATGGAAAACGAGGGAGGTCAGAGGTCCCACGCCAATCGCGAGTGGGATGCTGATGCAGAGGAGACTCCTCCAGAGGCCGCCGCGGCCGCGATTGAGAATCGTGTGAAGGATCAAAACACACGTCTCAAGAAAGGTCGTGCCCGATTTGACTATGGCAGCCATAGTAGCGAAGAACAAGACGACGAAGAATTAGCCTCAGCCGTTGCAGAGATCATTGATTTGACAACTGAGACCCCTGATGAGCAACAACTATCCACGGAAAAGCCTATCCGCAGCCCGTCCCTACCTGTCGACATATTGTTAGATCACTACGACCTTGGTGGTATCAAACTTGAGCCAGAAATGACTGTCGAAATCAAAACACTGGACCACGCTCAGTTATTCAAGAGTTCGTTCCTCTGGATCAAACATATGATCGATACACCTCACGGCATTAAATTACGTGGCGTTCCCCTAACACGCGCGAGAAATATGCGCGGGCGTCTGCCCCGCTACCGAAACGAAGTGGTCATGATTCTTCACGTCGACAGCGACGACAAGCGCGATGAAAAGACACAGGCGGTCATAGATATACCCATCGCTGATGTCGTTAAAATTCGTAACTGCCACTTCACAAATGCGGATTTCCCTCAGCATCAGACTGTACCGGGCATTTATAGCACCACTGCCGAAGTTGAGCAGTACGGGGTTTTGATGTGTCGATGGAAATGCATATTCAAATACAGAGATGCTGCCACTCGGATTGCCCATCTCGACAAGGCAGAAAAGAATGCTGCGCCTCTAGAATATAGCGTCGAACATCTCAACGGGAACGACAAAAGCACCAAAAGGAGGTTCATGGTATCCGAGAGCGGACGTTTCAATATCTGGCGAGGAGGGAAAGTGCGCGGAGGGGAGCATGATCCTGAAAACGAGAATAGTCCGGTCAAAGGTCCAGTCGTACACATAGACAGCGGAGAAGATCTTGAACTGTTGACAATTCCCAAGAGACCTGGGCAGCGATATACATTTGGCGACATGTTCTGCGGAGCAGGAGGTGCGTCCTGTGGCGCTCGGAAAGCCGGCTTTCAAATCAAAGTCGCCTGTGATAGTCATGCCGGAGCCTGCAATACCTATGCGAAAGTCTATCCCGAAGCCCAGCTGCACAGGATGGACATATTTGAACTTATCACACGCGAAAACCTGAAGATTCGAGTCGACGTCCTCAATTTATCCCCTCCCTGTCAATTCTGGTCCCCGGCGCATACGGTAGCAGGTGTCAACGACGATGCAAATATCGCAGCTCTCTTCTCGTGTCGTGAACTAGTCAAAAAGCTCCGACCTCGTCTGTTTACTCTTGAGCAGACTTATGGCATATTGCACCAAAAATTTGAGTACTACTTCAACTCGCTTATTCATGGCTTTACGGAACACAACTACTCTGTGCGGTGGAAAGTCGTCAACTTGGTAAATTGGGGCGCGCCAGCGTGAGTAATCCCTAGTATGGAATGAAATTATCTAGATCTGGCCTCTTTTCATTATAATACATGATTGATCTCATGACTCAGACACTCACGCGCATCATATGTAAGTAGGAGCTGCTAACACTTGGTGCGACAGTACTCGACGACGTTTAATCATGATCGGTTCTTGCCCAGGAGAAGATCTCCCTCCCTTTCCGGAAGCCACACACTTTGAAAATGGCAGTAAGAAGCGAGGGAAAAGACCTTATGTCACTGTCAAGGAGATGCTAGCGAGAGTACCGCGCAACGCTTCACAACGCGACGACATGCACCAGCCTCACGAAATGGTGCGTAAATGCCTTGAACGCTGGGACCCTGATGTTACTCTGACGCGTTGCATTACTACCAATGGCGGAGTTGGCAATTACCACCCGAACGGTAGAAGGGACTTTACGCTGCGAGAATACGCGACATTACAGACCTTTCCCGTCAACTATCCTTTTCAGACACCGGATAGAAAGAGACAAATCGGGAACGCGTTCCCTCCGATTGCTGTCAAAGTGTTATACAAACATCTGCGCAAGTGGCTTGAGGCAAAGGATCGCGTCTACGCTATTGAGAACGAGCCGCTAGACCGGGACGACCCCAACGTTAAATACGTCGATCTTGATGACTATTACCTTGATGCAACTAATAATGGCGAAGACGTTGAGTACGTAGCTTCACAGCAACACTCAAGTCCTTCTAGTGACAGCACGAATACCTATCAGGATAAAATGGACCTTGACGTGGGCGCCAGCGATGGCGAGTACGGTCGTGTTCAGTGCATTGACCCAAATCAACGGCGGCGGGATTGGCCAACACTGTGTCCCATTCGTAACCGAACGGGCGGTATCACTCAAGACTATGTTGACCTCACAGGGATCGACGACTGATATCGAGTAGTGTGGTTAACCTCAAAGAGTTTGTATGTACAGAGGAGGTCCGGTAGGCGGCATTCCAAGATGATGCGTCTAGCTACCTAGTACAGTGTATGGACGATATATGTATGGTCTGCTGTTAGGGCTTCTTGAAGATGGCGTCTGGGCTGAGAAAAAGGGGCATGAAGAGGCTGGCGGCACTTTTTCCTTTTCCTACGGATTTACCTAGCTGGCCCGCTTCCTAGGTCCTAGATCCTGGAAGCGCCCAAAGATGCTGGAGTTGAAAACTTCTAAATACTTCGTACTGTAGAATCATATGTGCATCCTGGATAAATCCGGGTGTTACTCTGACCTCGTTTACATGTTTGTCATCAAGATAGGATTACACCGCATTGCATAAACAAATTCGGGGACATTCTGCTGCTCTCGCTTCGACTTGTTTTGACGTCTGACGCTACGCGGGATCCCATGTAATGTTATACCAGATTTCTCTTTTATATGGCTATTGGCCCAGAACCCTGGTTCAGCACCTATCTGCTGGGCGACGCAGGGGGCCGTATGATTGAAAGGTTACAAATTGGGGTACCGGTCATGCTATAAGATCTGGACGGCCTCTGGGTGACCGCCTGTTTGTTCTCACAAACCATGAAGTTGCATATAATTCGTGCCATTTTACTGCATGGGAAATGAGTAAAGCCAAGATACGAAGGACACGACAAAAAAAAGTTTGCTGAGTGGATTATTGATGCTTTTGCAATTTCCAATTTTCTGCTGTGATGGGCCGCAGAGAGTTGGAACGCCACATAGGGGTCTAGGCTGCATTACCGACACTCCCGACTGAAAGGATGCCGGCATTCAGTGCAGAGTGTACACGATATCTTGAGCCATGTTATCGCGACTGCATCTAGAGTATACGTTTGTGCAGCAACAAACCTGAAGACATAATCTGTAGGCCAAAGTCGATCGGGAGTACGGAGCTAGTTTGTCGCCGTTACTCATGCTGGTTTGGCTATTAGCCCGAGTGACGATCCATGAGTGAGTTAGTAGGCGTTGTAGCGGCTCTTCTAACGGTCGCATGATGAGGATTAGATCTTCGCAAACCATTACTAATTTTGCCTAACACTTCATCCACATATGCGTGGGAAACATGTGCTAATGTCCTAAACCAGCAAGTGGGCCAAGAAGCTGCCAAAGTTACCAGGTACTAATTAGTAGGGATGTAGCTCTACGTTCATTTATTCCCTTCTCAGTCGCAGCGCGTTGACGTGTTAAAAGCTCCAAACGTTGCCATCATATGCGTCAGGATCAGTGATTACGGGGCGTGAGCTCACTGATATAGACGGTTATAGCTGATAATGCACAACGCCCCTAAACCTGACAGATACGTGTTGGGCGTTCTACGCGGCGTGATGCGTATTCTGTCTGGTATGAAGAGGCTTCGATTGTGTTCGAGAACGTTTTCTTTTTGGCTACCGACAAGCAAAACAGATGCCATATGTTGATATGCTCGGAACGCGTTGATCACCATCTCGACTGGTTACGGCTTGGATGACGGGGCTTGCGGCCCCAGTCACATCCTAGTAGGATCTAACCGTCTTTGTCTGCCGGCATCGTGCCGGGGGTATGTCCCGGAATCCTTGGGGGCTAAATCACAACTTCGGGAGAACGGACGTCACCATAGCTCCAATTCAGCGCCAGGGCTAGTAAGTCTCTGGATAGCCTACGATTCTAGGCCACGGTCCTTTGGAGGCTGGTTGATGTTAGGATTCTTGATTTGTTCTAGACAGCCGCCATGCTCAACAACGGGTGAAGCTAGAGACGATTTATCTCCTAAGGACCTGCCAGTAGTGGCTATGACGGATCAGTTAACGTGTAAACTCAGGAAGGTCTGTCCTGACGGGTTGAATTAGTGTTAAACTCCTTTTCAAAGATGTTGACGCTTTCGTCGATGCAACTCTTAGTGATTGTCCACTCTATAGTTTCAAGAGTCCACAATAGGAAATTTGCTCACTAGTATACTGGCACTAGCCTGTAGCGTCTATTTCCCCTGATACTATGTAACACTTGACGGCTCCGCAGCTAGCTTCGATCTGGGGAGGTCTATGCCCTTCGTCACTTTAGACTTCTTCCGTGAAGTGTATATCGCGACGTAGACCCGACTCTTCAGGGCTATTATGAATTCCTACAGTCACTACTAGTAGGTATTACGTACGCGAAACGTGGTCGGGCATATTAACAATTGGCATCGATATGTTGGTAATATATACTGGGTAGTGTTATAGCTGCGAGTATGAAAATGGATGCCAATCTCGTCAAATGCGATGAATGGTGATAGACTTAGTACCCCTGTTACGGCTCCGCAGGATGTCTCCGGTCCAATGACGACTCTGGAGCAGTGCCGGAGGCAGCCCCTATACTTCTGCAATATCGTTGCCGTCAACTAGTACCGAGGTATACTACTCTCAGGTACTACCTACACTGCATAGTATGTGACAGTACAGCAACTATTGAAGAATCTTCATGGTCGTATTTGGATGGACTGCAAGTCTAGCGGCGGTCCGTCGTTCGACGATCCAGGTACCTGGCAATACGCATGGGGCTAGGAGGGAAAACATGCACATGACAGTCTCCTGGTGCGAGAAGCAAGATGGACATACCGCTAATTTCAGTTCGACTCCTTGATCGCTTGGCAGTGGCGCGAGATATGGACGAGAGTGGCATTCAAATAGACTGACAATCCCGCCTGGATGGAACGTAAACTTTCTCCTCATCAGCGCACTCACTCTCGCTAGTCATTCGTTTCGGTGCTTACAGCATCACCACATTCGTTTTTCTTCGGATTCAGTGACACGATCACCGATCCAGTCCACTCTTTAGTAATTCTGAGTTTCCGCTCCTAATCCGCTATGCGCTTCTCTACCCGCGGCTCCGTGGCTACGGCCATGGTAGCTTCTCTCGCCACGGCGAACCCCCATAACGGCCTTCTCGGCCTTGGTTCTTCCGGCAAGGGTCTCGACCTGTCTAAGCCTATCTCTGCCAATGTTGACTTGAGTGCGGACCTTAGCGGCAAGACACTTGTTGCTGGTCTTCTCGCCGATATCATCGTAGATCCTATCGCTGAGGCCAAGGCCGGTGCTAAGGTTGCCGTAGTCTGCGAGGACTGCCACATCAAGGGTGATATCGATGCTTCCATCTCTTTGGAAAAGGTCGTTCCTGCGCTGAGCCTCTCGCTGAAGGACATTGAGGTCCTTTTGGATCTTGACGTTTACATTGGTGCCGCTGCCACCATTGCCGTCAACCTCGTCACACCCGCCAAGGTTTCTCTGCCTTTGCCCGGGTTAGATATTGAAGCTTTGGTCCACCTCGACCTCGTCCTTGGTGTTCATACCGAGTTGGATCTGTCAGCTGGCGTCTATCTCAGCCTACCCGAGGCATCTTTGGAGACCGACATCCTGAGCGGTGACATCCTCGATGTTGACTTCTCTGGTGTTGTTGTGAAGGTCCTTCCCATCGAGGTCCGAATTGGCTGCACTGAGCTTCTCGCTGATCTCCGTCTACGCGTGGATCTTGGCGTCGCCGCTGCCGTCGATGTTGATGAGGTCCTTCCTCTTAGCCAGCTCATCCCTGGTCTTGATATCCCTGCTATTGGAGCCGGTCTTGAAGTGGCTGTCTATGCCAACCTTCTGGAGTACGTCGGCTTGTTCTGCGCCGCTACTGGATGTCCTCTGGCTAAGGAGGTAAGCTTATGAAATGTAAATATCCATTCTTGACGTGCGCTAACTTACGCTTCTTAGGTCTACGGCCTGAACGTCGGTGCTGCTGTTGAACTCGATGTTGCCGTCGAGGACTTGCTGTCGATTCATCTGGCTCCCACTGTTGCCACCGCCGTCCTCAGCATTCCCACCCACACCATCTGCATCCCGACTTACACTGCCACACTACCTCCTTACACCACATCTAGCCTCCCAGGTTATTCCAGCGGCATTCCCACTTCGAGCTTCCCTGTGCCTACCTCTAGCACCCCAGGCTCAAGCGGCGCTTCCACCCCAAGCGGCCCAGGCTCTTCCAGCGGTGTGCCCACATCAAGCGGACCTGCTTCTCAGCCGACTTCGTCTAGCCCTGGCAGCTCTGGTGTCCCTACATCCAGCGGCTCCGGCTCACCTACAGGTGTTCCTACCTCAAGCGGCGCTGGCTCTTCTAGCGGCGTTCCTTCATCCAGCGACTCTGGCAGCTCCAGCGGTGTCCCCACGTCTAGCGGGCCTGCTGCTTCTTCCACCGGAGCCGTCACCACCCCTGCGCCGGGCGGTAACAACGGATATACGACCTCGACCGTTGTCGACACCCAGACCTACACCGTCACTGCATGCGCTGTGAATGTGCCCAACTGCCCTGCTGGTTACCAGACAAGTGCGACCGTCGTCTACACCACCTCTTACACCACTGTCTGCCCCGTCACCGCCACTGGATCCATCACTGCTGGTCCCGCCCCGACTTCCACTGGCAGCCACGACATTCAGACCATCACCAAGCACGTCACTACCATGGTTCCTTGCGACAGCACGTCCACTTTCGTCCCTCCCACGTCGCTCTCCACTGTCCCTTACCCCTCAGACGTTCCTACCCACTCTGCTAGCTCTCCCGTTGGCTCTTCGTCTCCTTCCTCACCGGCTGCCGGCTACCCCGGTGGCAGTGTCCCTACTGGCTCGTCTTCAGCAGGTGCCGTTCCCAGCAGCAGCGTTCCTGCCGGATACCCGTCTTCTTTCCCCGGCGCTAGCGTAACCGCTTCTTACCCCGCCGGTGGTGCTTCTGCCAGCTATTCAGCCGGTGCCGTTCCCTCTAGCTCGCCGGCCGGCGGTGCTTCCAGCTACCCTGCTGGTGGTGCCTCCGTGAGCTCCCCGGCTGGCGGCGCTTCTGCCACCTATCCTGCTGGCGGTGCTGGATACCCGACTCCGGCCGCCTACCCTACCTACACTGGTGCCGGTAACGGCACTGTCCCGACCTTGTCTACTTACCAGCCCAGCGCCTCAACACCAGCTGGATACCCTACTTACCCTGCCGGGCCTGTAGCAACTGCTGGTGTCGGCAAGGTCGGTAGCAGTGTCGCTGCTGTCATCGCCGTGATGGGTGCCGTCATTGCTCTGTAAGAGCTTTGAAAAGCTAAGGATAAGAGGTGAAATAGTTCTATAGTGCCATTATAACATGAGGCTAGTGTAATGTAATGTTTGATTGAAAATAGATAGGGGTATCCTTATACCATGGGTGGCGTTTCTGCTCATGACAATACACGATCTCATTCGTATCTAGTATCTTCGATTTTCTCGTCATATTCACATAGTTGGCCGTACGTTATCGTTTGAAGTCTTTCTAGATGTGAAAGTAATCATTACACGACAGCTGACGTGCGATCAATATATTTTGTTTTTGGACGTTAAGCTTCCTTTTCCCTCGCGTTTTTGAGTGGAGGCTGAACACATTATGAACCTCGGCCTCCACCGAGGAGCGAGCTAGAGAGAAGAATGAACGCCACAAGTCTGACTTGCGTCATTAGCGTCAACGACGACGCATTAGTGTTCTTACTAGGCGACAATCAGCTAGAACCCACGTGTTGCTCAACTCGGCAGTTCTGCACGGCGCAATACCAGTTCTTCGGGTATCTGCTTTCTTATCATCTTGAAGATGTCTGTTGAAAGCCTCAACTACACAACGTATAGTTCCTCCTTGCACCAACCATTACAATAAGCCGTAGTAAGCAAGCAATGCTCCCTCCGCACAAGACTTCGCCGAGATCTATGAACTAGACTCTTACTAACAAGTGCTAGACTATCTCTTATACGTCGCTCTTGACCTGAAAATCCACAAAAGCTTGTTAGCACTACGGGCCATTAAGCACCCGGCATCGCTCCTAGGCGCACCACATCAAGACCATTCGGGCATTAAGAGCTGTGGCCTTTCAGCAGTAAAGAGTCTGATAGATCCCTGTCCCACCCAGCTGTAGGAAAGATGACTACACCAGACGATATGCTACCCAAAAGGATTGGAGGATGGCTCCGCTCAGACGACGTTTCCCCGCACCTGAACCATAGTTAGAAGTTCTATTCGTGGTTCTTTTTAAACATATATAGTTTTTTCGTCTTCTGCTTCATAGCGTGGTAAAGGGGCTCATGGTTGCCATTTTTGTCTCACTACCGATCCTCATATTACACTGCAAGCAACAAGGTTGATTTGCGCGATAATAGGGAAGCGTTGAAGTGTTCATAATCTGATCACTTATAATAAGTTCTCCAAACGGAGAGAGAGGGCATTGTGATAATACTACGTATATAGTTGGATCGAAAGTGTGAAAACATGGCGCCACCATTCCGAGCTGAGCAGATGGGCTCCCTCCTGCGCCCGCAGGATCTCCTTGAGATCCGCGCCGCGATCCGCGATAAGGGCATATCGGAGGAAGAAGCCGGCCTGCCCGCCGTGGAGAAGCGAGCAGTCGCGGACGTGGTGAAACTCCAGCAGGACGCAGGCATCAAAGCCGTAACATCAGGTGAATTCAACCGCACGCGCTTCTGGGGTCTGATGTGGGACGAGTTCGAGGGCACGATCCAGCTGCAGGACGCCGAGGCGAGCATGTTCCGGCTGTACCACCCGGACGTGGTCTCGCTCATCGAGAAGGACCGCCACGTGATGCCCGGCGAGTCGGTCATCGCGGGCAGCAAGCTCTCGCACAACCCGAGCAAGTCCACCTCGAACCTCCACGAGCTTCAGCTCGTGCAAGCCGCCCTCCCGGAGAGCGAATGGGGCAACATCAAGCTGACTATGATCACGCCCGCCTGGTTCCACATGAGATACTCGCAGGGCCGGGCGTACACCAAGGAAGCGTACGCCAACGACGCCGAGTACTTCGCCGACGTGGCAAAGGTGTACCAGGCCGAGCTGGACATGCTGTACAAAGCGGGGCTGCGCAACGTGCAGTTCGACGATCCGGGCATGGCCTACTTCTGCTCGGCCAAGTTCCGGCAGGGCTGGGAGGAAGACGAGAAGAATATCGGCACGGTCGAGGACCTGCTCGACGCGTACATCAACTTATACAACGACTGCGTGAGCAAGGCGCCGGCGGACATGCACTTCGGCATCCACCTGTGCCGCGGCAACTTCATCGGCGGACGGCACTTCGCGGAGGGCGCGTACGACATCATCGCTAAGAAACTCTTCCAGAATTTGAACCTGCACACCTTCTACCTCGAGTACGACACGGAGCGCGCGGGCGGCTTCGAGCCGCTACGGTTCTTGCCGAAAGGGAAGAACGTCGTCGTGGGCGTCATCAGCACGAAGTTGCGCGACCTCGAGGACAAGGAGGCGATGAAGCAGCGCCTGTACAAGGCCGCCGAGTACGTCGCCGAGGGCCGCGGCGAGTCGAAGGAGGAGGCGCTCAAGAGCATCTGCGTCTCGCCCCAGTGCGGCTTCTCTACACATGAGACGGGGTACCCTCTTACGCTCGAGGACGAGAAGAAGAAGCTGGCTTTGGTAAGACAGATTGCCGATGAGGTCTGGGGTGAACCTTAGATATCAAAGATGGAGGAGAAAGAGAAAGAGAGAAAGACAGAATGGGAGAGGGCGCGATCGCGGACCGTTACGTTACGAAAACATGTCCTGGGGAGTAAAAATAGACGTGGGTTGGCTTGACGCGATACTTCAACATACTACTAAAAAGGTTCAGCGAGTATAAAGGGGGTTCTTCATAGAGTCTGAATCAACTTCACAGGGCTTGGGCTATATCTCCTTGAGGCTGTGCGGAGAAGGGGTGGTTTATCATCCCCAAGGTTGGAGCCGTCTAACTGGCGATGTCTGATGAGAATTAGCCACAGAGACTCTGATCGCTGAGTCGCAAGTAAGTCTCCTGTTTACTGGTATAATAAGACAATACGATTAAAGATAGATTGTGACCAGCGTTTCTTGTTGTACTCTGTCTAAATCGGATATGTTTTAATGAAATGCCGAGTATCCCTCTGGTGCGAAAAGCTTGTATTGGGTAATATGATCATGTCGTATTTCATAGACCCTTAATTTGAGCAATTATAATAGACGCGGATATCGTCTTACATTTTTGGTCCTAAGACAACTCAATCATCCATCCATCACCCACGGGCTGGCCATCGGCAGTCATGCCGCCCCAAAGCACAATGCCACTCTTATCAGGCGTCACGTCGTACCCGAATGATCCACGAGGGCCAGGGTGAACTTTGCCCTCATGCGCTCGGATATCGCCGGGCGTCTGAATCTGAACTTCGGCCCAGCTTGCATTCCCAGTATCAAATCCTAGTTTTGATCTAATCTGGTCTTTGATCTTGGCAGGTTTGATGGCTTCCTTCAGATTCGTCGTGGCTTTCGCATCTACATCGCTTGAAGGAAGCTGGAATGTCCATAGATCACTGAATTGCCCCAAATCGTCTTTTTCAGCATTTCCCAGGCGGTCACCGAAGAAGTACACAAGGTAGTTTCGACCGAAGCCCGTGGTGATGGCCACTAAGGCTCCGTCCGCGCGGGGTTTGGGTCCAGGTGTAAGTGGATTCGTGGGTATTGAAAGGGACTGCCAGGTCGGTGGTTCTTGGGCGAAGATATCGAGGTCAAGGTGATGTATCTCACTACTCAAGGGTTCATGTGCGGCGACAAGATAGAGCGTGTGTCCGGCAATGGCCGCGCTCTTTGATGCGATGGGCGCGCGTGGCAGCTGGTTCCAGATCTTGGTGGCGCAATTGAAATGCCAGACGTCTGTCAACTCCGAGCCGCTAGAATCTAGACCTCCAAGTAGGATTAGATTCCCATCGTGAGAAAGCAGAGTTCCTCTACGTCGGGGCACAGGCGTTCTCTCTAGATGGTCGCTCGGTTCCATGACTTCCCACGCTGAGGTTTCTGTGTTAAACAGCCATACTTTTGGCCCTTCGTCTACGACTGTCCCCTTTTCATCACATCCGCCGTATATAGCAACGTAGTTTGCGAGAGCGCAAGCGGCATGCTGGGTACGAGCTTTCGGGGCAGCGCCGCCCTCACTGGTCTGAACGGCAGGGATCGCTTGGTACTCTGGCGCGGGAGCGTCCTTGACTGGCAAAGCTACGCAATGAATGTCGTTTGTTGCCAGTTGGTTGTGGCTTGTCTGTCCGCCAAAGATATATGCCTTCTTGTTGATGATAGTGACAGTATGATCGTATCGAGCGAGCGAGGCTCTGTTCGGAAGTCAGCTTCACACGGTCTCTGAAAGAAAACTGCATGCTACTGTCAGAAAGTTGGCAGGCATAACACATACCTCGAATCGTCCGGTGCTGTAGATGCTATCTGGGAGAAGGTGGCTTTGAGAGGCACCGTTGGTTGGGCGACAGCATAGCCTGCTGTTCCAGCTTGGACGCCGGTGGATATAACCTGCTCAGCCGCGACCAATCCTGCTGCTACCTCTGCCATATTTGCAGCCCGGTTCAGCGAGCCAACCGCTTCTCTGTCTTTTTCCTTCTGGCTACGCCGGGCTGGCTTCTTCAAAGATTCGAGGACGAATGGCGCAGAGAACCGCAGAGATAGGTGTGAGTATTGAGACTCGTATCAATCAAGAAGATGTAATTGAATTAACTCCGTAGGCTTTGGTATGTAATCATTATCGACCATAACGCAAGATGGTCGCGACTGCTGTTTGCAACCGGTACATGCTGAGCTCAAGCTCGCGATGACGTACCTGGAGTGACATGACGCAATGCAGGCCCTAATTTAGAAACAGACAATTTTTGAGCCCCAAGTTCTTGTTTGATTAATCTAAAATTCATACCAGGACGATATATTACTCTAAGGAAAAAAGCAGGGAAAATAAACAGAAAGGCGAACTTTTGCAATTTGTTGCGACTCGTAGCAGCTTGGTATCCAGAATGTCGTCCTGAAGCAGCTTTGGAGTCCGACCGGAAAGTACAAGCGGATTTCAGTGGTCAGATTCGGTGATAAGCCCCCTGATAAGCCACTAGTCAGGGGATCCAAGCACTCGAGGTGCTGTAACAAAAAACGCGGACTCTCACTAACACCCTACCACCCAACCAAGTCCGCGTTTTTTGTTACATCACTAATCTTCTTACGCTCAACGTACCTGGACTCGATGGATGCTTCATTATTGTCCCACCAAATCTTTCTTGAAGGTATGAATCGTCACGGGCCTTACTGTATACCATAAGCTGCTGAACAGGTATTGAGCATTGCGCACTTGCATCAACCATGCCTACGTAGTAGTTCTACGTTACAGCAGTCTCATGAGATCTCCGGTATCACGGTGTTCGATTCCTTCGACGGTGGACAGAATAGCCCTTGCTGTACCCTCATCATATGCCGGGGCCACCATTCTCAGAAACTTCCCTTGTACGCGCTCCTTCGAGAATGGGTGTTCTACTTCACCAAGGGGGAAGACTTGGCTTGCCTCTGTTGTTGTACCATCGGCCCATTTGAAGATCACCTGTGCCGCCAGGTCAACGACATCGTCCTTGATGACGACCTCGACTTTGTCACACAGTGCTGCTACTTCGGCACTTGCCATCTGGCTTGGATCATACATAGCCCATCCAATGCCCATGCCGTGCAGCCATGCGATGGCTACTTGGTAGTACATGGAGAACTGGCCGTCCACGATGGTCTTGGGATGGATCCTGTTCGCATCTGGAGGGCCAACGATCTGGTAGCAGCCCGGTGAGAGCGCAACCGTGATACGCTCGACCGTCTTGCCAGTAGCCTTCCGCGCGACGTTGCTCACAACCTCGATAGCCGAGTGCGTCATCCGGCAAGCAGGGAACGGTTTGATGGCAGTCTCGCGGAAAATCCACTCGGAACCCAACTTATCGGTCAAGCCAGCCGTGGTGGAAGTAGCCGAGTACGAATGCAAAGCACCGTATTTGCCTTCGATGGGTCTCGTAGCCCCCACGACGCCGGCTTCTGCTAACGCGACCGCGACGAAGGCGTCGTGGACGGCAAAACCAGGGTGCAATCGCTTGTTCCACGACCCATTGTCGAGGAATTGCATCGAACCGGCCGCCTTGGATTCCGCCAAACCAAACGCGTTCTTCACCTGATCGAGAGATAAACCCTTGATCTTAGATATCGCTGCGACGGCGCCAAAAATGCCCGCCGTTGCCGTGTTGTGAAAGCCTCGTGTATAACCACCATATCTATAAGCTCTGCCAATGCGACAGGTGATCTCGTAGCCGACGGCAATACCTAACAGAAGGGTCTTGCCATCAGTGTTCAGCAGCTCAGCCTGGGCCAGGGCGGCCGGAATGGCGGTGCAGCCGGGATGCAAGATGGACGATGCATGTGTATCGTCGAAATCGAATGAATGCGCGAACGCGGCGTTCAGAAGGCCGGCATATTGCGGTGTGAAGGCGCTTCCTTTCGTGAATACGGTCGACTGACCCGACCTGCCTCCGAGTGCTATCACGGCCCGCAGAAATGGCTCGGTAGAGTCGCAGATGGCGGCGGCGCCCGCCGAAATGCCGATGCAATCTGTGACGTAATCCTTGAGTTTGTCTACCAAATTCTCATCCAGCTGGTCATATTTTGCTTCGACAATGAACCGGCAAAGCTCTTCGGTGATCCCGTCCGTCCTCTCGATCCAGCCGTCAACTCTGTCGGTGGCCATTATGCGTCCTCAAGTTAACTGCGCTCACCCCGCAATAATCGCGTGAGGTCGGGGTAGCTCACACGGAAACAATTGAATTGGGACTATCTCCTTTGAAATTTTAATCCTGTTCCAGTTCCCCTCGGTAGTAATTCGCTTCTCCATGATGCCGCGGGGTAGACGTCGCATACGGAAAATTAAGTCCGCCGCGCCTCGTCAGTCAGTATTGATCAAAGCTTAAGTCCAGCGACAAGTTCCAATACAGCCTAATCTCTTGTCTTTAGGATTGCCATTATTTGGATATGCGCGAAGTGACGCGTGAGCTCATTCCATTGATTGTAATAGTTGTGACGGCCCAAGCATGCGGCTGAATCAAACTGGGAAATACATAAAGACCTACGGGAGTAATAGTGACGGCGCATAGCACAAACCTTTAAAGATGGTCGTCATGATACATGCAGAACTCAAAAATCTCCAGCTGATAAATAGCGACCGTAATGGCTCATAGATCCGAGTGAGAACGGATTCGCGTCTGCGGGAGAACGGCCGGAGGCCGGGCAAAAACAGCTAACCATCTAAAAGGGCCAACCTATGATATATCTCGAAATAGTTGAACAACTCTGCGTTAGTCCGCTAACCGGAGGCACAAGTCTCTTAAGAGCTGGTATGATAGTCCGACTACTGCCGGCAGCCAAGGTCTAGTGACTGCTACCCTAGATACTACCACATGGTAATCCGTGGGTCTACTAAAGCATAGACTAGACTAGCTTGAGCATGACACCTCATCAACATGAGACCAGACTTCCTAATTTCACCGACTACATAGAGACCTATTCAAATGGCGATAGAATCAATACGTCGTCCTACAACCCGGCATAACTCCGATTGTTTCAATTCGCAGTCTGGGCAAAGAAGCCTTTGATAACTCACGATTGAGGAAACGAGGATGAGCGGGATAACCTCACAGGGAGGCAGACGTTGAGGTAGATATAATCTCTCTGAATTGAAAATAATCTTTGAGTTTTTTCTCATCTATTGATAAGGGACCTCTTTTGCTCCATAACCGGACCGACTCGGTAGTCGTTCGATCGGTGTTATGGCGGACCTATAATGGGGCTCTGCGCACTTGTCGATTCAACATACGAGCGGTACATCCGATCTTCATCACCTGGAGCGAGATTTCATGCTTTTCCCGACGTCCTTCTGTTGAATGAAATACTTGTCAAGCAAGGGCCCATGAGGCGAGATCAAATATACGAATTTGCTTGGTGGTTCAGCTCCATGTCAAAGAACGGACAAAGATTGAATAAGTCGTCAACAACGCCCAGAAACCCTATATTCGCTGATAAACAATTACAGCGAGAGAAGAAAATTTGCAGAGAAAGTATAAGACTATTGATAGAAAACTGAAAAAAAAAAAATTGCGGCTCTGGAACGACTATCGCGAGTCATCGCTCCCGTGATGCGGGCGCTTGCCGCCGTGTCGATCCACTTTCTTACGAGCCGAACCCTGTACCGTCATGCGGCTCAGAAGGGGCGGCTCCTAGCTGCACACCCTTACTACGCTCTATTTTATTCCCGGATCTCAGCTTCACTCTCGGGATGACGACAGTGTCTTATCACCTCCGACTACCTGTTAATCTTAGGACAGTGTGCCCCTAGAAGTGGCCCACATGCTGCAAACCACCATGATGCTATACTCTGCTGAAAGCTCAGAACAGTGCGTCTACCACGATATATATTTTACCATGGCTAGATCCATCAGCCGAGGCGTGTGAACGGCCCGACCTTGGTGGCGCTGGGCCACTGGCCGAAACCACTTTTATCGTGGAAAGATTTTTATCTCCTGTTCAGGGCAATAGTGCACAGGGATACGATGCGAAGTGCCGATGCCCAGGTGACTGCCCAGGTGTTCTAGACATGGGCGTACTCGGACAGATCTCACGAGACGTTAGTACCACCTTTGGATCCTCGCGACTCGCTGTTACACGGAGACAGAGCGCTTCGTGGGCATAGACTAATAAATCGTTTCACATGACGTATCGGAAAATCTGGTTCGCCGAGGGCATTACCGTACATTCTCAGTCTGCCTATGCTCCTTTTCTTCCCTTTAAAGTCGTGATCCCCAGGAACACGAATCCATCCCTCCCCCAAAAGACCCCAGACTATATATATAGATATATCGAATCCGGAGTAAAGGACAGAACTTGTCTAGCCTCTATTATATCTTCGTTCGTCTGCTCCAGCACACTCATCCCGTTCCATACCCATCGTCAATATGCGTTGGCATGTCAAGCCCCAAAGCGAGCAGGCTGAAACGGTTGGCCGCAGCCCAACCGCGTCTAATGAAAAGATCACATTCATAGCCTGTTTCATGGGCATCGTTGCCAGCATTGGAGGATTCATGTTCGGCTATGTGAGGTCCGTTGTATATTCTTCTCCTTTCCCTTTCAGACCTGTCTTCGCTGGCAGACACACTGATAAGTTTCCATTGCAGTGGCCAAATCTCGGGTTACTTTAACATGGAAGACTATGCGCGCCGCTTTGGTGAGGCATCAACGACCGGCGACGCCAATGCCTCTTTCAGTGCGGCGAGACAGGGGACTATCACTGGTTTGCTACCCGCCGGTTGCTTGATAGGTGCTTTAATCTCTGGCAAGTTGGCCGATACGCTCGGTCGGCGTTTAGCCATTTCGATCTCAGCGCTATGGGCCAGCGTTGGCATAATCATTGAAATCTCATCCGAACATGCTTGGTATCAATTCGCCATCGGACGACTCGTCACTGGATTTTCTATCGGCTCCCTGTCAGTCGCCGTCCCCATGTATCAGTCTGAATCCAGTCCAACCATCATTCGAGGCATCCTGGTATCAACATATCAACTGTTCATTACTCTCGGCATCTGGACTAGTTACGTGGTAGACTGGGGTACATCAGACAAGGTTAACAGCGCTTCATGGCGAATTCCCAACGGTCTCGGATTCGCCTGGTCACTGGTCCTCGGTGTCGGCATCCTTTTCCTCCCCGAAAGCCCACGCTATGCATACATGAAGGGTCGCACAGAGGAAGCTCGACACACCATTGCTCGTCTAGCTGGTGTCGGCGACGACGATCCCATGGTTAACAGCCAGATCACCCAGATACGTGTCAAGCTGGAGGAAGAGGAAACTCAGGGTAAAGCCAGTTGGTCCGAGATCTTCACCGGCCCTCGCATGTTCTACCGAACAGTTCTAGGTATCGTTCTCCAGGCTGGCCAGCAACTCACAGGAGCCAATTTCTTTTTCTATTACGGCACGACTATCTTCAAGGCGACTGGTCTCAGCAACAGCTACATTACCCAAATCATCTTGGGAAGTGTGAACGTGTTTTGCACCTTTGGCGGCCTCTACGTGGTCCACAAAGTCGGGCGACGCAAGGCCCTAATGGTAGGTGCAGGCTGGATCTTCATCTGCTTCTTGTGAGTAATACTTATCAAAGGAAAATATTTCGATAATGCTTACAGATAATAGGATCTATGCTTTCGTCGGCGAATTTGCGTTGGACTCAGTGAACCCTCAGAATACTCCTCAAGCTGGTTCAGCCCTTATTGTCTTTTCCGCCCTTGCCATTGCGGCTTTTGCTAGTACATGGGGTCCTATTGTCTGGACTGCAGTAGCTGAGCTCTACCCTACTCGTTACCGTGCCCCATGTATGGCTCTTGCCACCGCATCGAACTGGCTCTGGAACTTCCTCATCTCATTCTTGTAAGTCTTCAATTAATGATCATCATGACTACTTAGGTTGATTCTAACCATCTTCCAGTACCCGATTCATTACCGATAAGATCCACTACTGGTACGGCTTGGTCTTTGCAGGCTGCTGCTTGGCTCTCGTGTTCATCGTATTCTTCTTCATGATTGAGACCAAGGACCGTAGCTTGGAAGAGATCGATACCATGTACTTGTTGGGCGTGAACCCTATACATTCGGCCAAGTGGGATGGAAGCAAGGTTCCAGAGGACTCTACCCCAAGCAGTCGGCATGGGCAAGAGCCGGAACATGAACTCAAGCAAAGTCAGCCTACGGTGTAGAGGTCATGGAAATGAATAAGAGGATTGATTTTCTGAAGAATTTGGAAATTGCCTTGATATCATAATTGGAACATGAAATCAAAAATGAAGTTACCAGCGACTGCGACCACGATCCCTGCTAAGCCCGCCGGCCCCTCTCTTGAGACGCTCCAACTGACAAACTACACAAGCTTTATTAAAAAGGAGGTATCATAGAATACTCAGTTGGCACTTTTCGCTCTATGCACATTCGTATAGTCAGAGAGCCGGCTGCCTTTTGAGCTCCTTGTTGTGTACAGCTCTGCCTTGGCACCAATAACCTCGGTCCTTCCATGCGACCGATACCGTGCAATAGTGTCCGAATATGTTCTGTTAATTCAAGCTCAGCAGCAAACCTCGCGAACGTTACTTCGTGTCGCGTACATCGACCTCCCTGATGTCATAATACCGAAACCTCCGCAAGGAATCGGGGTGGTAGCTCGCCACTGGATGTCTGCTAAAGGAGGTCACTTTGTGCGCTGCTATGTCTGTTTCGAATGAACATGGACCTGTCTTTGTTCATCACAACAAGGATCTTGTCTAACTCCGCTGCGTCATGTAAAACACTGTTGCATTGATCTTGAGTCGGACAAAGATAAATAATGGAGAAAGAGACGGCGCAAACCATAAGAGACTCGACACCCCCTAGACGCGTTGGTATTGCCGGATCAAAATCTCAACCGAAATTCTGTTTCGCTTTGCAAAAAAATAAATTAAAATTGCTCATACTTCCGACATGGGGAAAAAGGATTATAGCGACGATTCACTCTACATCAGTAGACCATATCATGCTGTGTACATATCTGACGACGAGGAAGACGATGAGGGCGACGATGACGTATGCGTCTGGCCGGATCTGTCTGGAATCTCTGAGATTTCTGACTTCAAACCAGAGGAGCCCTTAGAAGCGCATCTCCGGCGAATGGGGATTGAGTCCAAAGGAAAGCGGGAACAGATTGAAAAATATCTCAAGGGGGTTAAAAATGCTGATCGACCAGACAACGCTGAGAAAGTCGAGGAAGTAGAGGAGAATAAGGGGTCTCATGCAACGCCGGCCGTTACAGTGACGAAAGAAACAGAGGCACCTAATCAAACTCCGGCCGCTACAGCTGCAAAGGAAATTGAAGGGAGCAAAGCCCAACTCAGGACGGCCGATATTCCGCTAAGCGATATCGACAATGAGACGGGTAAACTGACCGAGAAAGCGTTTCGTGAACGGGAGATCCAATACGCGCTTTCCACAGCTCGACGGAGTCTAACGCACATGTCGCAATTCATGCTTAAGCTCGAGGCTCGCGCAGGCAAGGCCACGAGGGAGGGGATCCGACAAACCCTCGACGCGACCGTTCAAGATATGCACTACGACTTCAGCGCCTGCGACGCAGACCACAAGAGCGAGATCGAGGAAATCAAGCACTTGTCCAACGATCTGTATAACCGGCTGTACCTCATCGACAGACACTGGCGGCGTCTAGCGCGCGAAGCGCGAAACGCGGGGGAGAAGCCCTCCGACATTAGGCTCCTTAGTGAACCAGGCATAAAAGAATGGATCAGGACGGAGCTCAAGACGAACCACCTCGCAGCTGAGGAGACGTGTTTCTACACAGTGCGCGACCTCGCGACGAACCGGGGCTTCAACGATTGGGTCGACTACTTGCGTGACCTGTGCGGGTTCAAAGACCATCCGACGGATGAAGCGAAGTTGGTAGAGCTCGCGTGGCGGTTTCTCGATCGTAATCTGCGCGGGCCGCGGCCGGTGAATCCGACGTCTACGGAGCAGTTTGTTGGGGAGCTATATGGGAAGTGGAAGAGTGGGGTCTGGGACGAGGTGCTGAGGAACCCGGGGAAGCAGGAGTTGGATGATGCGGAGGCTTGGAAGCTTATGAGGAGATATTGGTCTTCCAGGACTGCGCCTAGTTAGATAATGTTGAGCTAGACTCACCTCTTATATATTATATGTAAATTGAAATGCGTCTGTTTTGATTTACCTAAGCGTAATCATTAAACTCCAAACTTCCAATCTAACAAATCTATAACGATAGAAATGGTATTATACAGACTCACCCTCATCAACTTGTGTTCTATTACTAGGCAAGGTACATGATATAAGCGGAAAGCTTTGTAAAACTACAAGCGACGAACTCAGGTTAGAATTCGGAGTTTTATTCTATTCGCCTCTGAATCACTAAAGACACACCTGATACGTGCCTGAGTGTAATTAGTTCAATTCTCTAGATTCTCCCCTGGAAAGAGTTGACACGCCCTCGGTAGTTCCCTCAAATGTTGTCTCAACATTGTTACCCTATATGTTCTGCAACCACTCTGAACGGATTAAATGTATAATTATAGCTCCAGAGTCAATTTGTACATCCGGCAAAGAATAATCAAGGTCTTTCCATCGTATGCTCAAGGATGGTGATGTGCCTTTGTGATGTCCCGACTGTAGAGAAAGGAATAGTGGCCTTTGTTAGTAGCAAGGGTTCAAGGAACAATGTTATCAAGTGATCAGTGACCACAAAGGGTCTAATGCTTACGTTTTTCTTTCAATTTCTTTCAGAAAGAGACGACAAAAGTATTATAAGTGCTACATTAAGGTTGCTAAGAAGAGCGTTCCCGCCTTATATCATCAGCGATTGACTTCTCCACAAGCCCCTTTCTTGACCGCACGCTTTCGAACAGCAAACCAGGCAGTTTAGGGACTATTACTCATCCCATTTCCCTAACCACCTTAGCCATGTCCCAGCAAGTCTCTATTCCTATACGCACAACTCCTCTTCTGACTGAATTCAAGCAGTCAAGTTATTCTACTATCAAACGTAAACCAGAATTACGTATAGTCATTCCACCATACTCTGGACCCCAGCCGGTAGAAAGAGTATCTGACGACGATGTCACATGCTCATCCGACGAGACGGGATATGATACCGATATGTCAACGGACTACACACCTTGCGAAAGGGCATCAATACATTGCGATTATTGTCTTGAGAAAGGACTTGACCACAACCCGCAAGCTTACCATCAGCCAGGGCAGGAGACATGGAGTACGGGAGTTCGGGACTTGAGTGACGTATTTGACCTTTTCCTCTTTATTCATGCGCTTGTACTTATACTCGTCATGTTCTTGCTATTGCTTGTACTGTGGAGGGTCTACACAAACATGGAGATGGACGACACATATGGCGAACCCCTAGACCCGTTGATGTTGTTGGGAGGCTTCGGGTACTGAGGTAAATAGAATACTAAAGTTTTAATCAATAATAGTGCCTCTAAGTCTATAGATTCGAAGTGAACTTCGCTAGAACGTGCAGTTGCTATGCAGTTGCTTCAACAGCTGATTGATTTATTGAGAGTCATAGGCGGTTCCTTCCTGCTCTTATTTTCGTCTTCAAGCTTTTGTGCTATCAGTGTACCCTGTTTTTTCTGCTGTTACTCTGCCCTTCCTTCCGGACCCAAACATTATCACATCTATCTGCCTACGATCTTCATCACCTTCCTTTCAGTCACTGAGTGGGTCCCTGTGTCCTTCGCACGACGTTCCATTCTCATCGACGAACCCGTGCTGCACTGCCTAGCATTATCTCCGTATTCCTCATTTTCTTGAAGGCCTGGTCTGCGCTTAACAAGTTTGACAAGGCAACCTTTCTTTGCGCGTGCTGCATATTTATCATTCCAGAGGGTTGACCCAGAGCCAATATCGTATCATCTTATCTTAGGCATATGCTTGCAGTTATCCTTCTGCTTTTGCAACTAATTTGCCATTCCGATTTTAGCGACAAGTCTTCCATTCGCGTCATCGCTCACACGTACATATACGATCATAACCCCAGGCTCACCTCAGCACAACCTTTCGCGACTCGACCTCTCATTTACTGCAACAGGAGACATATATTCTGCGACCTCCAGCCCTTCGTACTGGCTTGCACCTCAGGTCTAAGAAGTCAAAACTCCAGATTTGTATGCCTACTTCGAGAATATAGGCTATATCAACGCGCACCAAGTGCTTTTTCATTTCCGAAAAGCCACTTATCCAGCTCTTTCCACTTATGCCTACGACATTACCCGCGCCTTCCTCTACCCAGGCACTACACGCAGCTGTGCCTCTATTCGGTATATCCCAATTCATTTCATCTAGCTATTCCTGCATAGGACCACCCTACTAGAGCTACGTGCACGTTGCTCAACAACCGTCAACAAAATGTCCGACGAGGAATTGCGCGTTCCTTTGAAGTCTGAGACTCCACCCCACCGCCAACTAATCATGACTTCAGGCAGCAGCAAGGACTTCGCGTGGACCAAGTGCTCAGACATGGGCGTGCATAAACGCCTGTCAACTAAAGAGCACTCCCTGGAGGACGGGCTTCACTGCTGCAAAAAACTAATCAATACTATTGAAGATATATTTTCCAACATCGCTAAGCACAACAAACAGTCTGCAGAATTAATTTGGCCCTTAGAAGACCGAACGGAATGGATCGACCGCTGCCGTAAGTACCCCATCTTGATTTCTCTTTTTGCGTAACAAGCAGCCTCTGACACATATTCATATAGGGGGTATTATTAGAGACCACGAACACTTCAAAGTTCCAGTGGGCGTAGCTGGTGAGACTGGGAGCGGGAAGACTTCGGTGTTGAACGCCCTGCTAGGCTTTCAGGAACTATTACCAACGAGTAACGAGGAAGCCGCCACAGCTGTCCAGTGTAAGGTCAGCTTCAATCACGATCCACGCCCTGAATACTCATTTCGGTGTATTATCACTTTCCAGAACAGAGAGGCTTTGGAAGCCAAGTTGGAACAGTTTTTCAACGACCTAAAACTCAGAGATGAGGTTCAAGAAGTACACAATGGAACCATTCAAGACGAAGACGCGCTTCGCGACATTGAGAGGATGCTGTTACCGCCTCGAGAAATGATTAACGTTGTATTTGGTCTGCAGGATGGGGAGGCCGAAAATTTAGGGCTTGACGGCGTCCTCAAGTCTAAGCCTCAAGTTATGGAATTGCTGGGAACAGTGAGAAAGCTCCACAGCAGTAATGCAGATGAAATTTCCAGGGCGATGAAGCCCTACATGGACTCTACTATAGCAGATCATAAGAAATCCGGTGCGGACTTTGCGATGTGGCCGCTCATTGAGCGAGTGGAATTGTTTCTCAAGTCAGATATTCTGCGAAATGGAGTCACCCTAGTCGACCTGCCGGGGTTGGGCGACGCTGTTCAGAGCCGGGCCTCTGTTGCGGAAAGAGCCTTCGACAAGTTGACAGCCACTTTAATTGTATCTCAAGCTACACGGGCTGCAGATAACTTAACTGCTGTCAACTTGATGTCTAAACATCAAGAGATGGCTATGATGCTGAATGGCAAATTTCACCAGCAGTCTTTCTGTGTATGCTTATCTCAAATCGATCAAATCGATCGGAAGGCTGCCTTAAGGAAGCCAGATGCTATGGAGAACACCGAGCTTCAAAGCTTACTAGCCGAGGAGGAATCAGAGAAGCTTAAGATAAGAGCAAACTTACAGGAGCGCAAAGAACAAAACATTGAAAAACAGAGACTTAGAAGAGAACAACGGAATCTCCCTGGTAAGGCCAAAGCATTCTGCAAAGCCTGATTTAGCGCTCCGCTAATTATCTACAATCCAGCAACTTTGAGAGCTAATTTTAAGGCGGCTCAAAAAGCTCTAAACGCACAGATTGCCAAGCTCTCCCGACAAATCATCGTTTCCAGGCGCCGGCTAATAGAACTAGACAGTAAGATTACTTTCACTTGTATACGAGCAAGAAATAAATTCCTTCGAGAGCGTATTGAACAAGACTTCCAGAAAAGACAAGCTCGGCTTGTTACAAAGAGCCCAGAGATGCAAAAGATCTACAATGGACAGGTTTCGGTTTGTCCGACAAGTTCAAAGGCATTCTGGAAGTGCAAGTGTCCAATGGGAAGGATGGCTGGCTTCCCAGGTGAATCATACACCGGAATTCCTGGCCTGGTAAGTTGGATTCGCAACGCCACCGTAGAGCAACGAGAGGAGCATGTCGATGGTCTCCTCAACAGACTAGAAGCACAGTACAACACCATCTTGTTGTGGTCAGAGAACAAGAACAGGCTGAAAGATACCCCAATTACCAAGGCTTCGTTTGAAGAACATGTTCTAGCGGACGTCCTGAGGGACGTAGAGAAGGTATCATATAGAGCCTAGGGGAGGAGAAAGTTGGTAATCGGACGCTAATTTATCACAGGACTTGGAGGTGTACTGGTCGTTCCTAACTTCAGAGGTCAGCAAGATGAATCCTCTCACCGGCAAGAAAGAAGTAATCCTCAGCAAATGCCCGGAAATATGCGCCGACGCTGTCAGAGGGTGGGGATACAGAAGGCCTGACGACAAAGCATCAGATAAGATGCATTGGACTACGTACCAGGCCAATCTCCACAGACTGGGAGGGAAATTTGTGAGCAAGTCTAAGCAGGCTCGGCAGGAATATAATTGGATGGAGGACGTGTAAGTGAAGCTGCACAATTGGGATAACTATACCAAAGATTTAACTGACAACTGAACCAGCTCACACATCATGTTCAACACAATTGTGAACGACTGGAATAAGTCTTTAAATCACGATATACCCTCGTTAGCCCATGGTGTTTGGCGAGCAATAGACAAAATTTGGGAAGACTTTACCGCAAATCTCAACAGGAGCGTTCGAAGGGCCGAGCCAAGACTTGTCCCTGAGTTGACGAATGAAACGCGAAGACTCGAGAATATTAAAATGTCGGCTAAGGACAGGGTGCGAGCGGCCCTCAAACAAATTTCTCTGGATGCGGCAGGCTTTTACCCACGGGTAGTAAATAAGATTCAATCAATGTGGGAACAGGTTTTCAAGGCTGCCTTAGATATCAAGGGTAGATGCTTCATCTAATCTATCGTTGGACACGCTAACTCTATAGCAGGACAAGGGTCTTACATTGCTCGCCAAGAGCTCGTTCTGAGGTCTGCACGGAGAAGCCAGAAAATGTTTTCTCATGCATACAATGACCTCCAATCTCAGCTCCAGGCATGTTTCGGCAGACTATGCAGGGAACTGAAATCTATAACAAAGTTCATTACAAAGTCTCTGAAACGGTATTTCGGTGTACTCCTAGACAACGTTCTGGAGCCGACAGATCTCGCTGCCATATCAGCAGCTGTTTCCGAGGAGAGACTGCGTCTGCAACAATCTATAGCAGCTGAGCTTGCTAAATGGGCTCGTGAATGGCAATTCTCTGGTTTGGATATTGATGTGGATGAAAACGAGAGTTGCCAAATCCCCGAGGCCTACCAGCGTGCCCAAGCGGAACTAGAGCAGCTGGAAGACGAGGATTATGAATCGGACTCTGATTTAGAGCCTGAATGGAACCTACACCCAGAGAGTGGTAACAACGATCTCGAGAGTTCTAGACTTCTTGGTGGCCCAGTCAGTGAGAGAATGGAGACGAAAGACTAGATGTTATCTGACTTTTCCGCATAACAGATCTATCTTTCCTTTAGTTAGATCAATTTCATCAGGAAACAGGGAGTGAGAGAGAAGTGGGAAAGAAATCGAAAGAAGAAAAGAAGGCGGAGGCGGAGGAAAGCCGAGATTGCTCTAATGGGAAGCGCTGATATTACAGGTTTTAAAGGTCGTCTTCGAATTTTTTCCCTTTAAGTTTCATTGTTTCGCAACTAATGCTCAGAGTTAGCTATGCTTACGGTTATCTACACATGGCGCGATGATTTCCTTGATCAGAATTTGCTCCTAGATAGTAGAGAGTCTTACCTAAAAGTCTGACAATGAATTGCTTCTTTTCGCTTTATTACACTAGTAGGACTTCTTTCATACTACCATTTGAGTAAATCATAACGTGGAAGCAAGTAGGGCAGTTCTGCATCATGTTAAAGTTTGCGTAGAAACCTCCTCACGTGTCCTTTCGCATCTGAAGTTTTCAAGAACCCAAGTGAGACGAGACAGATTGATGATATACAATTGGAAAGAACATGTTAATGATTCTACGTTGTCATGGCCTCAAAATTGAAATACACTAAAGTGGGTAATCTTTGATCTTATTACAATAGTAGATAAGCTTCATGATACCGATGTAGCTAGTCTAACTACCTAGCATATTTTAAGTAGGGTGAGGGCGTCTGAGTCTGATTAAGCGATTGCTGCAACTTCTCCAAGTTTTCATTTATCGCCCACGACGCCCAGCTGAATGTAAGAACCATGCACCACTTGAGTATCTTCAGCATAGCCCACTCAACGGGGCCATAGACCAAATCCATCCATCTGAGCCCGACCAGGCCGGAGTCGAGCAGCGTGAGCACCTCGGGTTGGCTCATGGCGTAGGCCGCGACGGCGACAGTGATGACGAGGGCGTGCCAGTCGACGATGGAGAAGACAACGAGTATGAACCATACGTTCCACCCAAACAGAGTATCTATGGGCAGGAAGTCCTCGCCGTGGATCTGGAGGCCCTTGCGCAGAACTTCGGAGGCGAGGAGGCTGGAGACGCAGAGCCAGATCGTAGTGGACCAGCGCAGGGCTCGCAGGAGTAGGCGCCAGAGGCGCCGGTTGGTTAGAACATAGTAGGCGATGAAGGATGTGAGGACGATGATGTAGAGGACTGCGCAGGTGACGACAATGAAGTGGAACATATTTAAGAGTTGTTCTAAAGAGTTGTCGATGTGTGCGCTCAGTGATTTCTGTGTCTAACTAAGTACCTCAAAGATCCTGGGGTTTAGACTGGAAGAGGGGATCGTGTCCTGAGGTTGGGCTTGGTCTCAAGAAGCTGTATTTGGACATGATGAGCATGCAATTCTTCTATATTCACTTTTATCCATTTCAATTGACTCTGAATTTTTAGTAGTAGATAGGTGGTGCCGGAAACGGGAATGTTGGTCGCAGTTCTTTGTATGAATTTCTTGTGGTTGTGATGTTACAATAGTTCAAACTTGGGTAACTGTATGCTATCGAAGTATCAGAGTTGAATAAGCAAAATTTAACATGAGCGCTTATAAGAAACAGTCCAAATCTGTAAGAAGAACTCCAGTTATTAGCTACATACATTGTGCACGTTATTAAGAGTTTTTCAGCCTCACAGTTGCTGCATCGAACTCAATCCGAGGAGAAGTGGGAAAATACTAAGCTAACAGAGGGTGAGACCAAGCTATTCCACAATTGGGCAATGGCAGGCTTCTCACTCTGGATGAACTATAATGGACTCCACAAGCCGCTGTGGAGTTCAATGAGTACGCGGTGCCGTAGCGAAGTGTGCGGATGCTATTCGCCATTGGGATCAGAGCCGTAATAGTCAATTTCCTGATTTGTAGACTCTCATTTCGATAACGTGCTCTATATGCCTAGATTGGGTAATGCTTTGTAACCCAAGGTATGCCCCTATCCCGGTTTGGAGATATTCTCCTTTTCTTATGTAGGGATAGGTATCTCATGTTATAAAAGTTGACCAGAACTATTTATGAATAGCTAGAAGGTATTTTCTTTAAAATAGCCTAAGACAATACCAGGTTCAATATTTTATCAGACCAGCTAGGTAAGATGTTTTGTTAGCCACAGCTACTGAACAGGCTACCAATGGTCCCTTTTGTCAGGAACTATACCCTTGTACTGTAGGTCGATGCTGTCAATGTTAGAAGATCTGTGCCCTATTGTGCTTGCCTGCCTTGGCACGCTAGGCTACCGTGCCGAACCCTCCTGCCGCGAGCGCACCCGCCATTCGGCAGCAGTGACTTTAGTGCAAATGCTAGTACAACCTTGAAGTACCTAGGTATTGTGAACTCAATCATGCAGTGTCCATTAATTCTACATGAAGTTCTGTCCCTCATCTCAGGTCACACCGTGATGACTTGAGTGAGATCCCGCATGCATTGATATACCCCCAAGCTTTTACAACAGTGCCCCCTTCTTGTGGTTACTATTAGGCGTCTTTTACCGCTGGGTCTTTCATGTCGGCGGCAACAGCTATCCCACAAAGACTGAGAGAGCTCAACTAGTATAGCTAAGCTATAGTGGTATGACGTGTTGAGGTCTCGTGTTAAGGTCTGTGGCTGAACGGCGAACCCTCAAAATTCCAACGGCGACGCGTCCGCCCCTCAGGATGGACGAAAAGCGTCTGAGCGGCGCCACGAGCACCGGCCGCCCATCGAGCAGTATTCCCAAGCCCACGTCTCGCCTCCCCTTGCCTCGGTCGAGCATCCCGACGCCCTCTGCCACAGCCCGGTCCCTCCAGAAACCTGCCATCCCATCGTCGGCTGCTGAAACCCCACGAGCTGCCTTGGCACAGACCCCGACGAGCGTGGGTAGCCTGCGAACTCCTCGCTTACGCACAACAGCGTCGCGAGAGCACATCAATCCTTCAGCCACCTTGCCGAGGTCCTACAAGCCTGGGACTCCTTCGACCGCCTCTCGATCCACGGTGAAGGATGCAAGCAGCAACAATAGTAGCAGCAGGAATGCGACCTCACGGCCTCCGCCAAGCCAACCCGCCTCTGACGGCGTCTTCAAGAAACCCCTGATCCCCCGACGCCGCCCGTCCAGCCAATTCACCCACGACACATCGTCGTCGGCCACGCTGATTGAGGAGCCCTCTTCCGATGGCGGGGTTCCAGATGACATACCTGAGCTACCGCCCTTAACTAAACCTACCACCGACGACCTTACGTTTGATGCCTTTTTGGCGCAGCCCAGGCGGCCCAGACCGTCGCTCACCGAACGAACGATTGAGACGCTGTCGAATCTGCCTTCTTCACCTGCCATCAAGCGGCGAGGTAGCAATTTCTTTGAAACAGCGGGGTCCAAGAGACCACAATCAAAAGGAAGTGTAGCATCCCGGCCTGGGTCACGGCTTGGATCGCGGCCCGGCTCGAGCTATCAGTCCGAGGGGTCCAACGGCCGTTCCAATCGCCCGCTTAGCCGGCCGGGTTCGAGCTCGAGCTCTTTGGATAAGGGATACAGCAACTTTAGGGCCTCGACGAATTCATATAAGCCACCATTGGCCACGGTTCAAGGCACACCATCGAGGCGTCTCTCTACATTCAGCTCTTCTGTTACTTCGGCTACGAAGAACGCGCCAAAGCTTGCGCATCGCCCATCCTTGAACAATGTGTCTTCTCGAGCTTCCTTATCTGCCTCAATTGGCCCTAGCACGCCGGGTCCCGAGAAATACTCTATCTCTATATCCAAGCTGGGCTCTAAAACTCTGACGGGCCAGCCCATAAAGACTCGAGGCTCTATCAACGGCTTGTTCGAAAAGCCCTCTGCACCATCCCTTAAGAAAAATGAGCCTGCTTCGGATCTGTCGTCCGCCCCCGTGCGGCAAGGGTCTTTTGCTTCTGCCGAGTCATCGAGAACATCCGGTGAGAGCCGTAATCTATCGAGCCCGTCGACAACCTCTACCGCGCCCACAGTGCATTCTCTCGAGGAACCACCGTCGTCGGTTCGCAAGTCTTCTGCCGCGTTGCGCGACCAGATTGCAAAGGCGAAGGCCGCAAAACGAGCCGCAAGCCGCCAAGTTTCGGGTACACTGGCGCCACAGACTTCAGAGACACCAGTTGTACCGGCCGATGACACTTTTGATTTTGGTATAACAGACGACCCATTCGGTCAAAAGAAGTTTGAAGATTCGAACAGAAAGGTCATGCAATCTCGGATTGATACCGCCAGGGTGACCGGTAGATTGAACATTGCTGCCATGGGGTTAAAAGATATTCCTGATGAAGTCCTGAAAATGTACGATCTTGAATCGATTGGCCGTAGGGATGGTAGCTGGGCTGAGAGCGTAGACTTAACACGATTAGTCGCTGCGGACAATGAACTGGAAACGATAGATGACTCTATCTTTCCTGACATTGACCCAGATGATTTCACACCTGAAGAGGTAGACGACAGGGGTCGAATTTTCTGGGGTCTTGAATCTGCAGATCTTCACAATAATATGCTCATCTCGTTACCCTTGGGCCTTCGACGTCTTCATCAGCTCAGCTCGTTGAACTTGGTAAGCTTGTTCTGAAGAAGTTCTGCCGATTCCCAGACTAATACTGCACTAGACGTCGAACAAACTTACGAACAACTGCCTTGAGACCATCGCCCAATGCACTAGCTTGCGAGATCTTAAATTGGGCAATAATCTTTTGTACGGCCCCATTGAAGATTCCTTCGTCCTTGAAGGCCTAGAGATCCTTGATCTTCACGGGAATAATATTTCTGCGCTACCCGCCAGCATCGATAGAATGAAAAGGTTACGAATTCTAAATCTTGACGAGAACGCTCTGGAGTCATTACCGTTCCAAAGTCTCTCTATACTTCCACTCAGTGAGCTGCACGTGCGGAAGAACAAACTAACCGGAACATTGATTGAGCCCGGGGTGAAGAGTCTCCCCGAGCTTCAAGTATTGGATTGCTCCAGCAATCAATTGACTTATCTCGTTCCACCGGATGCCAAACAGTCACCTAGACTTCCATCTTTGCACCAACTGACAGTCACTATGAATCGGTTGAAGGCTCTGCCTGATATGAATAGCTGGGATAACATCCTGACGATCAATGCTGATGACAACAGCATCTCGACTTTTCCTGAAGGGTTTACGAGTCGGAAGACTCTTAGACACGCCGGATTTTCCAGCAATGATATTCGGACCATACCCCCAGAGATTGGTCGAATGGACAGTCTTGCCATGTTGAGAATCACAGGAAACCCGCTACGAGACAAGAAATTTACCTCTCTCACGACAGAAGAGTTGAAGGACACCCTATTAGCAAGATTAGAACCATTGCCTAGCGAAGAAGCCGGTGGTGTGGAGAGCTTTGCCAACGGAATGGACTCGATTGGAGCGAATAGCGCTAACGCTCATGTTATGACTTCAACCGCACCTATCAGCCATGAAGACTTTGAGGATGGACAGTCAGAATCTGATAATTTTGCTACGCCACCAACGTCTGCTCCTCATTCTCCAGCTCGCTCGCGATCTCATACGTTAAACAGTCAGACTTGGCCAGTGAAGTCAGGCGGGGTTCTCGATCGATCAAACACGCAGTCATCCTCTCTACATCCTGTCGTGTGCTCGAAGATTGCTGCTGTTCAATCGATACGAGATGTCCGGCTGCAGCACAATACTTTCACCCAATTTCCAAACTCGCTGTCATTTTTCAGCGACACGATTACGTCGCTTTGCATGTCTCATAACCAGCTGACTGGGGAAAGCTGGTTGACAGAAAGACTTGATCTCACAGCTTTGAGAGAGCTGAATCTTCAGTCTAACTTCTGCACTAGCTTGACGCCCTTGACGACATATCTATGTGCACCCAACCTAGAGAAGCTTGACGTGTCTCTCAATCGAATTGTTAAGCTCCCGGCTCTGCGCGATGTCTTCCCGAGCCTTACCGTCTTGCTGATATCCAATAACCGCCTTGAGGAGCTCGACCCTGATACCATCCAGGGAATGAAAATCGTTGATGCTAGCAATAATGAAATTGCGCATCTCAATCCTCGAATCGGCCTCCTTGGCCTGGAGAGACTGGATGTGACGGGCAACCGGTTTAGAGTACCCCGGTGGAACGTTCTCGATCGCGGAACCGAAGCAACACTTCGATGGCTTAGGGGCCGGGTACCAGTGGCCGAGATGGCGGAGTGGCGTGCTCGGGTCGGAGCCTCTGAGGATGACTCGTCTAATGAAGTTGATTAGAGTCAAATATCTTGTTGCTTGGTACCACACCCTGGAGTTTTAAGCAAGGGACGGCGGACCCCTTCCTCTTTTGCTTTCTTTCTGCGAGAGGGAAGACCAAAATTGCCAGCTTACAGGGCACGAGACATGGATCGAAGGGCTGTGGAATTCGAGGCTTGTTTTATACACACAGTGGGCTATTATGGAGAATTTGGGAGGCGCATGACGGGATCCACGGACAACGAACCAAAACACGGATAACTTATAGAATTCGACGGCACAAATATAATATTTAGTAGAACAGAAGCGGCAACTTCACTAAACTTCATCGCAAGTATATCTATACCCGTTTTTAATCGTCCTTTGCTGTGACATGTTTGGCAATTACCGTCTATGCCATACACAAGTCAAGACAAGTGACACCTAACAATTTACGTGGATGTGGAGGTTACCTAATTTAGCCAAATCTTGTCGAAAGACGAACTCTGATAGGCTCATTTGCACAAGTGATCAAGATCCAACACGGCGCTGCTCAGCCCCGATGCTGGGCAGGTCCTGGGCTGACCTGGCGAGCTGGCTGGCTTGGCCCCAGTGGCAGCTCGTATTTGCTGGCGCCCAGTTGCTAATTTTATATGAGATCAGCCAGGTCATCGTTATACACAATACGTAAAGCCAAGCAGATCGCCCGGGCCGATTGATGCCCTGAGCTTGCTAGACCTCGTAATGAAAATAAATAACAAGCCTGGGTGGCCCATCTCTGGCTTTCCCTGTATTTCTGAAACTTTAAGTATGCAACGCTTTTAACTTGTACTTACACACGCCCGCTTGTTTACCTTATTAGTGTAAAGGCTCGCATCAATCTAGAAAGCAATACCACATCCATATCGTGTCTGCAAGCATCACAAATCGGGCTTGCCTACTATTTATACCTGACGGATATACACTTTCCTTGTCTTGCTTGGATCGTACCCAGAAGCGAAAAGAAACAACAGGACAGAACAGAAATAAAACAACTGCCAACATGTCATCCACAACCGCAGCCTCAACACTTACGAGCTCAGTCTCGAGTGCCTCGCCATCCGCGACGCAAGCCTGCGCCAACCTCTACGAGATCCCGATCTCGGAAGCCGGGTGCGCGGTGCCCTTTAGCGACGCGCACAAGGACGCCATGGCGAGTTGCTGTAAATCGGCGGACGTGATTTCGTACTTCGACGACTGCGGCTTGTACTGCGAGGCGTCCGGGCAGACGATCAAGGACCTGCAGGATTGTCTGTTTGGGCAGAAGGTCGCGTACCAGGACGTCTTTTGCAATGCGAATGTTAATGCCACGGCGACGAATACGGACCCGGAAATACCCGCTACTGCTAGTGCTTCTGTTGTTGCTGGGGGAGATGATGGGAAGGACGGGGGGGATAACAACAACGACAACGGGGGTGATGATAGTCCGGCGCCGTCGGATTCGGGGAGTGCTGCGCCGAGAATTGCGCCTGAGATGGGAGTTTCGATGACGGGTGTTACGATTGGGGCTCTGTTGTTTTCGGCTATGGCTTTTGGTGCTTTCCAGATTTAATGATCATCACGAATGACTTTCGTGACCTTTCGTCGCTGGGAGGACGAACTCGGCACCTAAGGCGCCAGCGGATGTACATCGACTTCTAAGGCATTGGAAATTGGCGTCTGGTAATATGTCGACTCGATGATAGCGTATGTTATGTTATGTTATGTGGGCTCAAATCATCGGCATGATCTAGGTCTTGGGAGGAAGGGATTGGAGCTGGATCTTCACAAATCGAAACATTAATACTTGCCTTCTAATGTAATACTTCAAAGTATACACAATAGCGCTACGTAGAACACCAACGAAAAAAAAACACACATAAAGAGACAAGAATGCATGATAATCCATCAAACCGGACCCAAAACTGGTATCTCTTCGTATTATATGTCCCGAACCACGTGTCACATCACGAAAATCGTCTGAAAAAGTACTGATACTAGCTTGCTTCTCCATTCCCCGTCCCCCATTTGAAGTGCAAGCACAGGCCGGCAGATGAAACAAAAACAAGTCGACGCGGAAGACATGCACCTTGAGGGGGGTCCGAGCTTACAGCTGTTCTGCTTCGATTGGATGTCGGTACCTCGTAAAAGTTGCCCCGTACTCCAACCCGGTCCACGATGGCTTCAATCGAGAACCTATGGATTTCGTGGAAATACCTACTCAACACGACAACGCCACGGAGAGGCGTAAGCTTTCTTGCTGTACACCTACTCAAAATACATAATACCTCGTCCGTTCCCGATTCCCCGCCCGAAAGGAGCTGAATTGTCTATCTTGCAGGCTGATATGAATCGGCCGGGCGGGAATTCCTTGTCTCATCAGCTCATGATCGTGGTATCTTGTTTCAATACGAGATATAGATGAGAAACAGGTGCGGCATACCTGAAGCAGGATATTTTCGGCCATGCATTGATATTGAAATGAAGATAATCTCTGCTATGTATTGTACTTATACTACGCTTAGTTACACGCCTACATATGTGCCTACAGATGTGTCCCATGCCATCCGCATCAAGTTAGGCCTAGATATGGCTGTACTAACCAATAAAAGTTAGCGTATTATCACCGCCTTACCCGTCTGGGCAGATAAGGCAGCCCAACCGCCTGCATTTTAGCTGCAGTTTATGGTTTTACCAGCCTTTCCAATAAATCACTAGCCGCTTCAGTGGGTTCGCACAGCAACGCAGTGCCAGCAATATCCTGTAACAGGAAAAATATTCCCCACTAAACAGGGACGGGCTGCTTCGCTCCGCCAACAACCTATCAACATCATCGTCCCGCTGCCGAACCTCACGAGCAATTCCGATACCAATTCGGTTGACAGATCCCATTGAGGCTCGATTTTCTCGATTTATAGCCATCGTACCCTTTTCCGCCTTGCAGAAATCACATCGTCGACGGCGCGATACAAACACGACTCACTTCGCTTTCGCGCTAGGGCTGCAGCACCTCACGGACACAGTGCCGCTTGGACCTGCTGGACGCAAGCTCGGTGTTGGCATTGGCGTTGGCGTTGGCGTTGGCGTTGACGATCAAATAGGCAGGCAGCTTCACCGACAGCTCTTGCTCCATCTCTATCTCACTGTCTCACTGTCTCACACTATCTCTCTCCCTTACCTCTCTCCCTTCCACTTACTCCGAGCCACCATTCGCCCTTCCTGCCCGCCCACCCACACGAAAGACGTCGTCGTCGCCAAAGATGACTTCCTTGCAATCCAATGGCGTCACCGAGCCCGACCAGGATCTCGTGCCCTCTACGCCGCCGCCCGACGCACCAACGGCATCGCCCGTTGCTCAACCGCTAGCTCTCAATCACATCTCTTCGTCCCTATCACAGCAATCCATGCCTTCGACGGCAAATCCAGACTCGCCTATTGAGCCCTCCGCTTCCTTCCAGACCGAGCTGAACGATGATCGTCTATCACCGCCGCGAATCATTCGCTCCTCTCTGACACCACCTCCTTCTTCTCAGGTCCTCCAAAATAGTGCCGCTGCTGGTATACCGCCTGTTTATGGCGCTTCGCAACGGACGAGCATAATATCCCCGCCTCCGACAACACTTCAAGGTCTAACTCGAGATCGCCCCAACACCACCGAATTCCTTCCGCCCGGTGCTGATCAGATTGACAATGCCACCATTGACGAGCTTCGCTCTATGCTACAGTCATGTCTTTCCATCAATGCCAAACTCAAGTCCGAAACTGCTCATCACAAGCTCCAGTACGAGCTCTTGAGCATGCAAGCAGCCGAAGACACCAACCGTGCCAATGTCGAGCATGAGATGACCCGTCGGGAAGTCGAAGCTCTGCGCAGCGCCGAACATGCCCGTCAGGCCCGACGAGAGCTCGAGATACGTGTAGATCCCATCCAAGCCAAGTACCGTGAACTTCAACTAGCCCATGAAGCTCTCACCAAGGAACACAACGACCTTCTCTACCGATTCAAATGCGCATCGAAACTTGTTCAGCAACAAGCAGAAGAGATCTACGTCTTGAATGATGACCGTGAAATGCTCCTCAACCGAATCCGCGAGAACAGGCAACATTTCCACATGCTATGCAGTCCAGGAGGTGTGTTTCATGGTGCTTTGACTCCCAAGACCCCCTCAACCTCTCCCCAGCAACACCGCACAACTCCCCGACAGACGCCGAGAGGTTCCAACAGAGGCGGCCGCCACGAGAATGAAACAGATGCCGCTGGCTTCGCTGCCCTCTTACAGGCTTTGAAACAGGACAACAGCGCTCCCACAACCCCTACCTCAGCCAGCCGGGCCCCACCACGCGCGCCGTTCAGACAACATCGTGCAGCGCACTCTCTTTCATCACTACCCGCCACCCCATACTCACGCTCTCGCGGTAATCCTGGCCTCCTCCCTTCTATCGATCTTGTTCCACGAACTGAGCCAGCGCAGCGTTTCGGTAACCATGTCGGCCCCCAGACTCCCACACCCAAGAGGCGCCGTAAGAGTCGAGAGAGCACCATATCCGCCGAGGACGAGACCGAAGGAAACGCCCACACCATGACGTTGGAGTCCGTCGCGGCTGCTGCGCAGTCGTATATGTCGCAGGGCTCGCGTCATTCCCAGCGACAAGACGACGAGGAAGAGGAAGTCTTCGAAAGTCAAGCTACCCGGGCAGCGTCGGAAATGCTGCGGCGAGATCCCCGCGAGAGTTTTGAAGTTGCGAGCTCAGTCGGCTCCCGCGATGTAACGCCTGTTCCGGCGGAAAAGACGGCTAAGCTCCAAACGAAACTATACGCGCCCGTTTACAAGGCCGGGATGAACACGGAGAAACGCAAGTTTAGTGGAGGTTCTAACACAGAGGATGTGCGGGGAGAAGCGGTCACGAGTAGCCCGTCGAAAAAGCTTCGCTATGGTGCCGATGGTCCCGTCGGCTTGGGAATTCAACACCATCGCCGCAGAGGGTAAGGACCACCCTGGAAATTGTATGGGAAAACGAGACGCTCAGGTCTCATGCTACGAAGTGAAACGACTTGAAGATTTACGACACGGCGCCTAAGGTGGAAGGCGGGATCTAGTGAGGGCTACGAAGGGATATGACGGGGGCTCAGTCTGTGTATTATACCCATTACGGCCGTCAGGTACTGCCGCTGAAAGGATGAAATGGAAAATAGGGAGCATAACGAGGCTCTTTTAAGCGGGGGTGTAAATTGTCATGGCACGGTTGAAGGTTTGGAAGCTTAAATCGCTCCACGGACATATTCTATAGCTAGTAGCAGTATTAGGTTCAAGCTTAGATCTCCCTTGCTAATTAAGAGAAGAATATCTTGGCCTCACGGTACTTTCTTGAGCAAACCTTAAGCGTTCGAATGAGAGTATTCATTTTTTTCATTGCTGGTCTCGATTATCCGCCGCCCAGTGACGTTGTTGTCCGCAAAATTACCAATACATTAGGAACCGCCTGTCTGCAACTTATCAATTGGGCTTGGCAATTCTTCAGCCAATCTACCAAAATGGTACAACTCGAGGGATCCAACTAGGTAGATCATATAGCCTTGCTTGAAAGACTATCCTACAGAAATGACCTAGTCTTCTTAAGAGCATAGGGAAAGAAAACTGCTTCCGTCTTTGTTAAGACACGACAAGACATGTCGTCGAGATATCCCTCCCGATCTCGGCGATTAATTCGACCGGGTCCAACCGGATCGGCGAGCCGGGTCCACAAGAGGAACTGCCTTTATCCCCTCCCTCCACCAGCGGTCGGAAAGGAGCACCGGCATTTTGGAGTTCCCTCGGGAATTATGTGTGCATCTATATTCGAGAGGTGAAGGTTCGGAACCTCAACCCTTTAATCCTTCTGCAAGAGATGGCTTTGCTTTCTTATTGCGTTATTCGCTCTTTGATATTTTCTCGGGTTACTTGAATAAGCTTGCTTATAGATAGCTACTTATTGTCTGAGTGAGAGAGGTGCAGTGGATTGGTGTTATATACCGCTAATTGATCTGACAATCTTGTACGGTTGATCCGTTGTCGAACAGACGATCGATCAATCGACCGACTCCCTTATTGCTATCTATACATCTAGTTATCTACACACTCCTTCTCAAGCCGAGAAGAACAAAGACAACAACAGACATGGCGAGCATACCAAAGGGCCTAAAGGCCGTACTCGCCAAAGCCCCCACAGACACCGTCATCCTCTCGTCGCTACGAACCCCCATCTGCCGCTCCTACAAAGGCCAGCTAAAAGACGCCTACCCAGAAGAACTCCTGTCCATCGTGCTGCGCGCGACCCTAGACGCACACCCGATACTTGCCCCCGCCGAAATCGAAGACGTCGCCGTCGGCGTCGTCCTCTCGGAACTCGGCGGCAGCAAGGCGGGCCGCATGGCCCTGAACCACGCGGGCTACCCGAACTCGACGTCGCTGTACACCGTCAACCGCGCCTGCAGCAGCAGCCTGCAGAGCATCGCGCTGGTCGCGGCGCAGATCCGCACGGGGATGATATCTGTGGGTATCGGTGCCGGCACGGAGAGCATGACGCGGAACTACGGCAGTCGGGCGATACCGACGGATCTATGGCCCGCGCTCCGCAACAGCGAGAACCGGCACGTGCGGGATTGTATTATGCCCATGGGTCTGACGAGCGAGAACGTAGCGACTCGCTACAGTGTTTCGCGGTCCGATCAGGATACCTTCGCAGTGCAATCGCATCTACGCGCCGCGAAGGCGCGGGAATCGGGGGCTTTTGAGGGGGAGATTGTCCCTGTGCACACGCGGTTCCAGGAGGTGGATAAAGAAGGGAATAAACTGGGCGAAGAGAAAGCTATAACCGTGACGAAAGACGACGGGATCCGCGCCAATGCTACGCTCGAGGCGCTGGCGAAGCTGAAGCCTGCGTTTAAGCAGGATGGGACGAGTACCGCGGGGAATTCGTCCCAGGTCTCCGACGGCGCGGCGGCGACGCTGCTGATGCGCCGGAGCACGGCGCAGACGCTGGGGCTAGAGAGGAATATCATGGGGAAGTTCGTGGGCGCGGTTACGGTGGGGTGCGATCCGGATGAGATGGGTATCGGCCCTGCGCTCGCGATCCCGGCGTTACTGGGGCGCTTCGGGGTTGAGAAGGGGGAGGTCGATCGCTGGGAGATTAACGAGGCGTTTGCGAGTCAGGCGGTGTATTGTCTGAGGGAGCTCGGGCTGGAAGATGCCTGGGTTGATGGGAAGGTTAATCCTGATGGGGGCGCCATTGCGCTCGGACATCCGCTGGGGGCTACGGGTGCGAGGATGGCGAGTACGCTTATGCATGGGCTTGGGAGGTCGCAGGGGCAGGTGGGTGTTGTGAGTATGTGTGTTGGGACGGGGATGGGGATGGCTGGGTTGTTTGTTAGGGAGTAAGGGGTGCGAGGAAGGAGAGGGGACTGAAGAGTGAGGGAGAAGGAGAGGAGAAGGAGAGAAAGAGGAGAAAAGGAGAAGGAGGAGAAGGAGGAGAAGGAAGTGATAAATAAGTGAAAAACAAATAAATAAGAAAGACCAAATTATTTCAGTTGATACCCCTTAGTCGATTGCTCTCTACGTTAGCAGGCTATGATTTAAAGAAAGACACCCCAAATTTCAGCTACGTGAACAAATGCAACTTTGAATGTATGCCTCGTGCATGTACGTACGAAACCTACATATATCAAAGGAGAACTCAGACCCGTGAGCAAGCGACTGTACTCAAAACCACGTCCCAGGCTTGAGCATGTTCGCCATCGGGTGATTCTATTTCTCAATATGGCCTGCAGAGCGAAGTTGCAGATCCCTGAGGTTAGTAGCTAATGGAATTAATGGTGTAGTCTTTACGTCATTAGCTCTTGAGTATTTCTCAATTGACAGCTTTAAGGGAATAATAAGCTGTAATACAGGTAATACTGCAAAGGACAGTGACAAGAAGAACAAAGTCTACTAAACCCTACTTATAAGAGCATCAGGAGATGGGCTCAAACTACACTTCCTGTGACGTTCGGGCACTTGAATCACTTACTTGGTAAATACGTAATCCAATTCAAGTTATAAACCCCGTGCGTACCTAACCTAACCTGTCTGTCTTCTTTATCTGTCATCGCTCAATTGATTCTCGAAGAACTCACTCCGCCACCAGATTGCTGCACCGTCCCTATGTCGCCTACACCATTTCAGTATATAATAATACAATGCGGACGGGTTAGTTCAGAGGGATGAACGCAACATCCGATGATTGTAAGTGGCTCTTCCTAAGCCCTTACAGCCTTAGTGGTCGATAAATGCCCCCTCCCCCCTCCCCCTCCCCCTTTTTCCTCCCTCTGTTGGATGGGCTTTGTACGATATCGTACGTATAACACGCGAGACAGAATACAAGTCTGTTGTACTATGTTTTACGTATATATGTCCTTAAGGACAGAGAGGAAAGTGTCGTACGCAGCAGAGGTCTTGTTAAGGGAGAGAACTTCTGCTTAACGTACGAACCAAAGAGATAAAGGAAGTTATGTGTGCACATGACAATAGCCTCATGACAGGGGTAATACGAGGCTGATGTTGCAACCAATTACCAATGATTCCAACACTGCCCGGCAAATGTTCCCCGGCATCCGCATTGCCCGACAGCTGCTTGCACATGCCTATCAATTAGTTCCCGGACTTTGAGGCGTTCGTAGGATCTTGCTCGCTCTGTTGTCCATTTCAAGAGAAACTCCGGTTCGCGAAGTTGCACCCCATCATCGAGCATGCGGAGCGTCTCAAAATCCCAAAACACGAGGCCGAATAAAGGAATACATGTATGACAAATGTTCTTCACTTCACTCAGTCCAGTGGGGAAACCTCCGTACAAGTTGAGAAACTGACTGTACCACCAAGCCTTCGGGCCTCTGTCTTTCTCAGGGTATCGTTCGAAGATTTCTCCGGCGAAGAGGTCAGTATAAGACCCGGTTTCGTCATATTGGAATTCGTCAATATCGAGCCTTTCGTCGAAAGCATAGCGACGGATACCCCACCCTCTCGCTCTGGCGAGCCACAAGGGAAGCTCGAGCTCGGAATATCCTTTATCGACAGCCTGTGACCGAGACAGGGCAAGCAGATCAGGTAGGCCCCTATGGAGCATGACAGAGTAGAACCAGGGAAGACGTTGATCATTCTGGAAACCTCCCACACCGACATATTTGTCTTTGCATACTAGTCAGAATCGAATTCATAAACGGGGGCCCAGATTGCTTCTACTTACGACAAGGTATAGCCGTCCAGAGGAGCAGAGGAAGGGTCCGCACTTGCTGCCTCTCCCAAGGAGAAACCTGCTTACAAAGCCTATCCCAAGCTTCAGAATGACCGTCTGTAGATAGTGCTTCTTGTTCGACCGGGAAAGCAATTGACACGAGCTGGAAGAGATAGAGCGCCTTGCGAAACCGGTGCATCTCGGTCTTCGCTGGCGTTAGCTGAGATTTAAGGTGGCATGGGGCAACCCTGTGCAGAGCCTGGCAGGCCAGGATTTGTGCCCATGCATCGATGCAATTGTACAATTTGAGGTACTTGTGGGCTATCGCAAAGTAGGTGATCTTGCTTTGCGTCTTCCAATTGCGGATTCTGTCGCGACCGATATGCCGGTCCAGGATGGGGATGATTGTGTCAAACCCGTCAATCGTGCGGTCAAAATCGCGATGCTTATGGAATACCTTAGGCAGTCGTGGTCCTAAGCTTTCCAGCTCAAACAGGGCTGCTGCGAACGGCATTATATCTTCGCCGATCTGGGAGACTACTGTTTCCTGTGCGATCCAGGCCCGATTTTTAGTCGTCAATTTCCAGAGTTCCGGTCCGGTAAGTGAAAAGTTCAAAATGGATTGGATATCAGTTAGTTTCGCGATAATGCCAAGCTGCAATTCGACCGGCAGGCTCTCGATGCGACTACGGCGGTCTTCAGAAACTCTACGAAAATAACACATGTCAGTAGTTGACTATATAGGAAAGTAATTAACAGCTGCTTCCGGATCACACGTACCTTTTCTCCGCCTTTTTGACCGCATCCTTTACCCGTCGATATGCTTCTGATCTTGATGAATGCATGATTATATAGTCGAAACAGTTCCGCTTTGGCGTTCTCGAAGGTCAATTAAAAGGTACAAGGACAATGCTTGACGGGGAGCTGATGGTCGGGGGGGATTGAAAAGACAATTTTTAAGAAATAGCAAGCGCTGCTCCCGTCCAGAGTCAATACTTAAGGGGGGAACGGGAACAGTAAATTTGGAAGTTATGGAATTGTCGCTGTTATGCTAACACCTCGATTTCTTCTTTATAGTTACTAGTTCTGGGGCAATATGTTTGTACCTTAATATTGCTTTGTTCGAAGTCCCGTAATACACGCAAATGCCTGTACCTGGCACCATCAGCTACTATCCCTTACCTTGGAAATGGAGGGATCTTTTGTGGCAAACAATCTCATTCTTATTTATTATAAGACGGTGGTACACAGTGGCCTCCGATTGATAACGAGAGATCGACCTGAGAGATGAAGCTTCTCCCTTGTGTTAGTTTGGACCAATAACGCACCGTTGCTACCATTTCCAACGTCATTACCTGGTTTAACAACCGCTTGAGTCGACTTGGCACTCCGGGTAGGGATAGCCCACCACGAAATATTTCCACGACGCCGGTAAATCAAAGCCATCAAAGAATTGGAACAGGGGACGAGCCGAGTGTATCACTAATAGCACTATAATTGTTTGCGGGCTGAAGAAACAGTTAGTTCAAGTAATAGTGCGAAGGAATCGGAAGACTTACATTCACGCTCAATGAGACACTCGGTCGGGAAGAGGGATAGAGAAAATTTAGCAAGTCCGAGCACAAGAGCCGCGGTTTCATATGCCCTCTTTTCATTAGAAGCCCTCCGAATGAAATGTCTGATGACGAGAAAGCGTGCCGCACAGTGTCTAGGTCTATTTACGCGCAGCTGAGCAACGCCGGCGTGTTTAGTTTAAGAGGGTTTCAAAACTCAGTAGTAGAAAGGCGAAATGAAGCACGCTTTACAGTAGCTACTACACCTAGCATAGCAGGGCCAAAACTGATTGATCGATAGCCTCGACTGGTCTGTTACAACTGTGATCTGTTTCTCGGCTTACCTACCCCAGATATTAGCCTGTGATTATGCATCTCGCCCTCTTGGAGGTATCCTCAGCAAGTCTTCGACTGATTGACCGTCGGAGCTCGTGTGTGGTCCCTGTGACAAAGTGAAGCAAACAAATTTACTGTTCTAGAGGTCCTATCATTCTATTGAATTTATCGTTGCCCACGCTCCTCTAATACCTCAATCTGGCGTTGCGTCGGATAATAGGGGTCGTTGAATGTGATATATCCTTGAGTGAGCCGTCAAGGTAGCGCGGGAATTTCGTACCTGAAATTTCTTCAGTAAATATCAAGAGGTGACGAGGCCGGTCATTTCAATTATTCACGATAACCTTAATTTCGGTGAATTAGACTGGAAGCGTCGCCATATAACCTGTATATACACTTTGAGGAGACTCCGAAACCACTTGCCCGGTGCATCAAGCAACCGGCATAAGGAAAACATAAAATGAAATAACAGCCATTAAAGCGGTCAAGATGACCATAACAGCTCCTAATTTTCTAGCTCAAATTCTCCACATAACTACATCACCGACCCGTAACACAAAATTATGAACAGAAGGCCGAACGACGCTGCTACTCTTTAAGACTCTCGGCTCTTTGCTTCAGGCTTTCGTTAAACTTCTCAAACCCCGAAGACGAACTCTTCTTCGATCCTCCTGACAACTTTGACAGGATTCCCGTAAATGCTTCCGAGTTCACGAATGTTGTGGAACCCGGAGTAATCTTGCTCTCTTCAAACCGGAACGAATGCTCGCCGTTCATGAGGCCAGGGAGACCACCTCGCCATCTAAACTCAGTAGGTGAATTCTCCTGTTTAAAGTTCTTATAAGAGAGTTTCTTGACAGCGAACAAGTATGGATGAGAGATATTAGCTTACTGTGATCTCAGCCATGACGGAGATTCCACCACCGAACGATACCTTCAGTTTATCACCGACGTCAAGTCGGCCCCCTGGCGCCAGCGGCTGCACAGCTTTAACCGGTCCTTCGCTCCATTTATGAAAATGTGCGAAATCAGTGAGCTGTTGATTTCATTAGTGAATTCAAAAAGCGATGTTCAACGGGTTTACACTTACAACATGTCTGACATGGGCTGGAGACCTGGCAATCTCAATAGACGCTGAAGCGGAAACCATTATGAAGTGTATATTTGGTTCTTTCGGATTCTAATTGCTCATTGTGATTGGGACTACGTTTGTTGTTTGGGACGATTAGCTGCACAATTATATGAATCGAGCCGCATGTTGTTCGGACTGTTCTCGGGCCTTGTACGTCAGCTTCGCGCTTATCAATGAGTGAGACGGGATACGAAGAGCGAGTCATTGGCGAAGCCTATCTCATAGGATAGTCAATGCACGTGGCGCACAATTAACCGTTCCTTGAGCAGGGGGAAACCTAAATTTAGTCATCAGAATCCTTCATCATGCTATACAACTAATTACATTCCCCCTGATGCGTATTCTATGACCTCCTACTTGCAAACACTATAACAACGTGCGTATGAAGTGAGTAGAAATTAATGCTCCCAGTATAATTGCTATTTCTTAATTCACGAAGACCCCGCTCAGTATATCTATAATATTAATTGAAAGACCTGCCTGGTTACAATACCTATGACTCGGACACGGCTCCTGCTACTATGATCCACATCGATTGGTCTCATATTTCGCTACCTTCATAAAGTGCATCAATGATGCTCCTAGTCACTCTATGAAGGGTGCGAAGTTAACTTCACTCAATTGCTGTCTCAACGAAGATGACGCCAGAGGTACATCTACCCGCGAAAAGATTAAGGATTTCCTGGGGATGGCTCCATATCAAGCCCGTGAGTCCTCGTTTCATTCGTCACTGTAAGTAGCCGTTGTTCTCAGATGCAAGCACCTGATCGCTTTCTTATTTGTCGTGAATAGTTTACGTATTTCACTACGCTTGTCTTAACTTCAGGCAGTCCTGGGGAGTCTGGTAACCTGCATCATTCATAAGCCAAACTCTGTTCGTTGTGTCATGCGTTGTCTACTCCGAATTCCCATCGTTTCCACAAATATACCCCAGGTCTGAATAGTTGCAAACGCGAATAGAGCGCTTGATTGATAATTCACTACTCGAGCAACCCCATATAAGTTGTTGAATGAACTAAACGGACTTTCAAGTCCTGTAATACAGGGCTAACCTGCGTCATGTCATCATATCCCAGTTCTTTACCCGTAGTATGGAAGTTTTGGCCAAAATCAAGTAGCATGCTCCAAATAGCATTACAGTGCGAGCTATTAAATATGACTGTAAATCTAACCTAATTAGGAAGGCGGGCCAGGAGATGCTGACACCTGCTAGATGATGGGCAGCCCAATTCAAGAAAAGCTTCTCAGTTGCGCAGACCGCTGACGGCCCGATGCGCTGTCTACTCAGCTGCCCAATGACTATTGAGTACTCCTAGGTTGACTTAGACTGGTGCCTACACTGTGGGAGAGTTAATCTATCTACACGTTGCTGCAACGTATGGCAGCATTCAGCAACCTACTCACATCAGGCCTTGATCACACATCCTTTAGGTATCTCTCTCCCGCCCAGTGTCTTTGGGCCATGTCTGGCAATAGGGAGCTGAGTCGCTGGTATGCATTGTCTGAAGACTTGCAGGATTTGTGCTACCGCCACGTAAGTTTCATATGACATCATTGTGTAGTGCCACATATAGTGGATGTATGTGGTCAAAGTTCCCGACTTGACGACGTTTGTACTTTCGGTAACATTGTAATGTAGCGCTGCTGTCATGTTTCGTGGCAACCACCCCAAGTATTGAAGTGAAGAGGTAGCTGGCCATCGGGAAGCCACAGGTAACTCATAGGATAAGACGACATGATTCTGTTTGTATCATATGCTTCAGATCACAGAATTCAGGGTCTAACCAGAGGAAAAATCGGATGCATGCTATAGTACAACAAGCACTCCCACGGTTGCCCAAATCAACCGCGGTTGTGCGCATGTCTCGCCAGCAGTGGGACGCTTTTGGGTGAGACTCATGAGGCAGTTCCCACAGATATGCCAAATCAACCACGGCAATGTGCATAAGTAGACCAAGGAAAAAAAAAAAAAAAACGCAAGTTGAGCGTTCGCTGGCTGGTAGATGAGGCGAACGATTCACTCTGTGGGTAGTGTTTCTCATTGGGAGTCATTTATGTGAGGCGAGCGTGCGAACAAATGTGAGGGAAGCTTTCATTGGTCTTCGTAACATGCTGGGAGGCAACATGCTTTCTTGGACTCTGACTCACCCACGTATTTATATTTCGTCCGTTTGTCTGCCTCCGCAGAGTTCTGCGATGGAGATCTTGGACCGGACCATGTCTGCCTGACGTGATTCTCACTCAAAAGGCCGCGATCTCCCACATACTTTTTCATCCTAGTCTCTAACTTGATATCGCCACATCCACTCTTCTTTCATCCCTCCCATCATTGCACGATATTGGATGACATACTTTCCATTCCACTCGCGCCATGGTGGTCACATTTAACACCGATGTCCTAAATGGGCTCTGTTCTGAGGACCAGCTGGAGCTCCTGGACGCAGTGGATCAGTTGCGACTTCAGGGTATTGACCACTACATCTCTCTTCCACAGATCATTGTGTGCGGAGATCAGTCATCTGGGAAGAGCTCTGTTCTGGAGGCCATTTCAGGAGTTCCATTCCCAGTCAAGAGTAACCTTTGTACTCGCTTCCCGACCGAGCTCATCCTTCGAAGATCTCCAAGCACAGATGTGACGGTCTCCATCATTCCTCACACATCACTTACCGGTGAAAAGAAGAAAACTCTTTCCGCGTTTCATGAAAAGCTTGATGGGTTTGAAGGAGTCCCGGAGCTGATTGAAAGCGCCAAGGTTGCTATGGGAATCTCGATGCAGGGAAAGGGCTTTTCGAAGGACCTCCTTCGCATCGAGATCAGCGGCCCACACTACCCACATCTCACCATAGTCGACTTGCCAGGATTGATTCACTCAGAGACAAGGCAACAGAGTGCTTCAGATGTTGAGCTCGTCAAAGATGTCGTCCAGACATACATGAAGCAGCCGCGAAGTATCATTCTAGCAGTGATTTCAGCTAAGAATGACTTTGCGAACCAGATAGTCCTCAAACTCGCACAGACTATTGACCCTTCAGGCAAACGAACTATGGGGGTAATTACCAAACCAGACACGCTAGTCGAAGGTTCAGGTAGTGAAGCGATGTTTGTGTCTCTGGCTCAGAACAAGGAGATTGAGTTTAGTCTCGGCTGGCATGTCCTTCGAAACCTCGATTCTGAGAAAATCGAAGGATCATCGCTTCTCCATCGTCGCAATGAAGAAGAAGCTGTTTTCTTCTCCAAAGGCGTGTGGAGCAGACTATCATCATCGAGGGTTGGCGTGAAAGAGCTAAGAGCGAGGTTAAGCTATGTACTCCTTCAACAGGTAGCCACCGAGTTGCCTAGCCTGATCATGGAAATTGACGATAAACTGGAAGATTGTACCGATCTTCTTAACGAGCTTGGAGAGCCAAGAACTACAGTCCATGAACAAAGACTTTTCCTTGCGCGTATTAGTCAGAACTTCGAACATCTTATCCGTGATGTCAAGAACGGCACTTACACTGATCCTTTCTTCAAAGAGGCTGACACAAAGCGCGGGTATGAACAACGACTGCGCGCGATCATCCAGAACCTCAACGGACAATTCGCGATTGAGATGTTGCAAAATGGTCACGCGCGACGTATCATTTCCCCAGAGGAGGAAGCATCCTCCCGGACAGTCACTCGAGACAAGTTCATTGAAGAGACCAGGGAACTGATGAGGAGAACACGGGGCTGCGAGCTTCCAGGCCGGTTCAACTCGTCCATTGTCACGGACCTTTTCCTTAAGCAGTCTAAGCCTTGGAAGGATATTGTGCTCAATCATGTTGAAGACTGCTGGGATGCCACAAAGCGGTGTCTGAAGCTTGCGATTGATCATTTCGCTGATGGCCCGACTGGCACGAATGTATTTCGCAAGGTGATAGTTCCGGCACTGGACAACCTCAAGAAAGATATCATGCTGAAGGCACGCGAGCTCATTGCTTCGCAAGTTGTCTGTCACCCGGTGACGTACAACGAACAGTACCTGGAGCAAATTCATCGCATCAATGACCAGCGCCGACGTGAGCATTATACGCAAATTGTTCGGACCACCTTGGGGAATTTCTCAGAAGATTCATACAGGGCTATATACAAGGCTAACGTCGATTCTCTCATCGAAAAGCTTTCCCTGCGTAGAGAGCCCGATGCCGAACAGCGGGCCGCCTCTGAAGCGGCCGATTGCATGGAAGCGTACTATAATGTGAGTAAAATCTTTGACCTTCTACTACTGGTTGCTTACCATTTTTCTAGGTCGCCCTCAAGCGCATCATAGACGATGTTGCTATCGAAGTCATCGAGCGAAAGCTCATGGCTGTATTGTCAGAGATATTCTCGCCTGTCGTTGTGCTTGAAATGCCTGATGATCTTGTCTCGGCCATTGCGGGCGAGTCGCAGGACACGCGGGACGAAAGAACCAAGCTGGCAAATCAAGTTAAAATTCTCAATAAAGGCTCCGAAACCTGCAAGCGGTTCGCGGGTCCGCGGCTTGCTGGTCAGTCAAGCAATCCTGGCATACTACGTAGATCTCCGTACTGATAGATATAGGTCTAATTCTTCCTCTACGGGGCGATGAAGGGGACACAGAGGACAACTTGTCGGCTACTCTGGATGACTCTGAAGTCAGTATTCCGGAACAGCAATCAGGTGGATGGCGAGCACGAGAAGCGGCACGAGTAGCGGAACGAGCACGAGAAGCGGAATGTTCTGATGAAGAGTATGTCATAAGCAAGAAGTCCAAGAAACAGAAGAAGAAGGAGAAGAAGAAGGCCCGGCACGCTGCTAGCACGGAAGCTGTAGCTGCGCCTGAAGTTCAGGTTATGTGACGCTGGATGAAGCCGGATAGACTTCACGTATTGGCATGTACTGGTGGGATAAAAGGGCGTGCGTGAGGCATAAGACGAAGCGATTTTAATAATCAGCATTCGCAGCCAAAGAGCCAGGGCGCAAATGGATCTCAAAATTGCTTAAATGCCTGTTTACCCGAGGTATCATTGTTGTTTAGTCAAAGACGGATACAGAATGATGCATACTGGGCTCACTAAGGCATAACCTTAACATCTAATATTCCTCTATCGCGAAGTTGGTGCAACCGTTAGAGGACAAGTAGAACAGGCAGGAAGAATGCTGCGTAAGTCGCTGTCTGGTACTTGGGGAGTCTAGGGTTCTACTCTCTGTGTCGGTAACTACTAATTACTACACAATTGACCCCTACTGCAGTGAGAAATCCTTCACAGACACCTGAGAGGCCTAGACTCTGGACTAGGTATACCCATGTCGAAACCCCATGTCGGCGCATCGCAGCACTGAGTAGCAATTGATACAGCTACATGTATACTCAGTACCCATAATGCTTCCGTGAAATGGGCTCGTCCAAACAGAGCAAGAGTGTGTGTCCTGGGTCTTATAGTATCAAAAGTCAGCAGCAACGTCCGAAAGTTCATAGGGAGTGATAAGTCTGATGTTAATGTTACATCGGAACCTTAATTCGGCAGCGGAGCGGGTAATCTGACAAGCCTTCTTCTCAGCAGCGGCTTGCTTCCGGGTTCTAGCTTTCATACTAGCGGCGCCTCAGCCATGGATTCCACCAATATGGGAAGGACATGGGCAGTATAGGCGCATACGCCAAAGCACGCGCAAGGCCAGCCGCGGCATCGCTTAACTCTCGCAAATACTCATTATGTAGATCTGGGGGCCCCGGTTCCTCAGCATCCGTTGCTACATTACCTGCTTTTTGGGCGTAGTTCCAGGTTTCTGCGGCCCGTGTGGTGGAACCAATAGTTCGAAAGCCTGCCCAAAGAGGGAGCTCATAGTCTATTATCAGTGCTCCCCAAAGGGGAGGAGGGGGTCAAATGGCCAAATGGTCACAAGTAGGTTTATTCCTGGCACTCTTAAAGTAAGCTGCAGCCGGTCAGACCTACTGAACTCTTTTCTTGACGTGTGTACTCCTCGCGATGATGTCCACCCATTCTTGTTCGTAGCTGGCTAGCAATGGCTGAAGATTTCATTTTCTTGCCACCTTTAAGTTAACTAGGAAAGTTTGCTACGGACGATGTACGGCTGTCCGTAGAGTATAAGAAGATTTTCTTTCCTGCTGAATGAAGGCTCGGTCAGCGAATTTGAAGTAATTAAGAATGTAAACGTGTTCACGATGACCGCAAACACATTCATACGGCCTACACTTGGCCCAAAGGAAGGCCGGCTACCTCCAGGACTGCTCTCACCTGGCTTTAGGGACAGCAGACGTCGCCGAAGGCATGCCTTCATTTTCGGCATCGTCCTGCTAGTGTTCTTCATTTACTTCTTCTCCCAGCGAGATGTATTGGCACGGTTCGAAGAGCTCGACGGCGCATCGCGCAGTATTCCAATATTGCGAGACCTGAAGAGCCCTATCTCATCAGAATTCACGCATAAACCAAAAGACGGCTGGCAGTCGCGATCGAAGTTGCGAAAGAACGTTGAGGTGTCTGATGTCCAGATACCGATACAAAAGGAGATCGTGAAAGAGGAAAAGAAGCTGAAAAAGCCTGTGATAAAGAAACCAGAGACGGACAGCACTGAGAAGCAGCAGGTGGTTCATGAGAGCCCTAAGACGGACCTGAAAAGTCAGAAGCCGCTCTCGAATGATTGGCCTGATAGACCAAACTTCAGAGAGGAGTTGGAAGCTATTTTCGCCTTGCAACCCGACGAAGTGAACATGCGCGAACTCCTACGGCCCATCGACAACGGCGGCCCAGAGCGGATGCGAGAGCTCGGGCTGCGAACAAGAGCATACGCTAAGTATCTGAGCGCATGGGAGAAGCTGCATGTCGTTGAGGACAAGAAAACCGGCGAAATATACATCCGGGACGACGTGATCCAGTACCTGCGCCACATGCAGAATGGCGACAACACAGGTCTCGAGTCCTCCCTCACCAACACGACCCACAACTACGAGGCGTATCGCGGCTTCCTGTCGAAACTGGGGCGCATTCTATTCCCGTTCACGAGCCCGTATTTCGCGGACCATATGTCGCTCCACGTTCAATTCAAGAATGCGGGAAGGGGTATCGTGCTTACTGCCGGCGATGATCAGGCCAAGTTCCTATTGACGACTATCTACACCTTTCGAGAGCTCGGCTGCGACCTCCCCATTGAGATTATGTATCTTGGCGATGACGATCTAGATGAAGACCACCGTTTCGAACTCGAGGTTAGTTCAGTCGGTCCTCGTATGCAACTTGATCGTATCGAGATATGCTAACGATGCCGCTCTAGACTTTACCAGGCGTCACGACGCGCGACATATCCCAGATGGTAGACGACGAAGGATGGAAGCTAGCTGGCTGGGCCATCAAGCCTTTCGCAATGCTAATGTCGAGCTTTCGCGAGGTCATATTTATTGATGCAGACTCGTTCTTTTTCCGGGACCCTGCTAAACTGTTCGAGGACCCGGACTATAAGAAGACTGGGGCGCTATTCTTCCGCGACCGGACCATCATGCCCGAGTCGAAGAGAAAGTGGCTGATGCAGATCCTTCCGAGGCCGATACATAAGCTTGCGAAGGAATCTAGTTGGTGGAAGGGTACGTCGGGGCATTACCAGGAAAGTGGTGTTGTGGTGGTGAGTATTCTATATGAGCCCTTTACACAACACAATGATCAGTATCCGCTCGTTCAATTGAGCCGAACTAATAATCTCTAGGTTGATAAATTCAAACATTTCGTATCGATGCTGCTCATCTGCCGCTTCAACGGAAGTGATAGAGACCCCAGACCCGGCAAGATGGGCGTGTATGAGATGATGCATGGTAAGTAACGAAAATCACGCCCCAGGCTTCACACCCCTGTTCGTCTAAATTAACATCGACGCAGGTGATAAGGAGACATTCTGGATAGGCTTTTTGCTTGCAGGCGATCCATCCTTCGCCTTCCACAAGGGCAGAGTAGGAACCTTAGGCGTAGTCTCACCATCGAACGCGACCGCAACGGACAGCGACACGGATTTGCTAGGCGATTCAGAATCAGAAGAATTAGCGACTTCACCACCGACGAGTTACACGATGTGCAGTCCACAGCTCCTGCACTTCGACACAGACGACACGCCGCTCTGGTTCAACGGGTGGCTCCTCGTCAACAAGTACGTGGACCGGTCGAAGCGGCAATTCGCGCCTATGGAGTCGTACCTCGGGGAGCCCAGACACAAGCCCGTCGACGACGACTTCTGGGAGCTCACGAGCGACAACATGTGCTGTCTGACGTCAGACGCGGGTTCCAAGTTCGATCTTACCGAGGCTGATTTGGATCTGCTGAAGGTGATGAGGGATCGCGCGCTGGAGGTCGGTATAATGAATTGAAAGACCATAACGACTAGAGTGCACGTCGGTGGACAAATCTAGCTACAACCGGTGCTACTCACCTTGCCGTGCTCGTTGGGAATTGATTCGCTCTTGGGTTGACGGGCTGCATACGTTTTAGATACCATTATTGATTTGGATGCTCGATAGGTTCCCCAAGTGCTTGCAATAACAGGCGTTATTTGGAGTTAATGAAATTGAATAAGAGGATCTGAGCAAAATTTTACTCCAAATCCAGGGCAAAGAAGGAATGACTGATTAGGCACCATTACCTCCCGCTATAAGGAGGATAGACTAGCTGCCATAGCATATCGCCGGAATCGTCTGGTTACTGTACTGGCTCGCTACCAGAATGTCTTTGAACCAGGCTTGCTGCACGCGACAGCGCTGCTATCTCGTCAGCTGGATCAATGCTGCAATCTCCGCCGAGGACTTTTGGTGACTGGTGAACTGGAAAAGGTCAGGCGGGCCGAGATGATGAACAGCAAGAATCAAAGTAGTGTCCATTTTCGACTTCAGGCTTTCTTTATCGAGCATGCATTTGATGTATACAACCCGCGCAAGGCAAAGGAAGCACATCGGTGCGTCACTTGCATTACTTCTCATCGTCCCCTGTCGTTAGCTACCTTGCATCGATCGTGACTCACAACGAATCGCCTCAAAATCCAAGCCTGCAGGCAACGCTTTTCTTCTAGAGATACGTTTCAGATAGATCAACCCTTATGACTGGTTGATCGGAGCCATGACCCTCTTCAATCACCTCAGCCTCGGTTGTCGAATGCGAGACATGCCCGATCGCGCGGAGTAACTTCGTCCAAAGCTGGAGATCTGTCACATGTGACTACTAGGCAACTGAGCGCGCACGTTCACTTCAGGCGAACATACTCGCATGCAAGTCTCCCTTCGTTCTCCCACGCGTTCCCACCCGCTGTATCAAAAGCGGCAATATGTTTACTAGCTTGTGCAGAGTGCCAGTTGCCGAGGCAGACCCTTGGTTAGCACTCACTCTAGGAATATCCTAGCATACCCTTGAGCACTCGTAGCTGTTCACATGCACACCGTACTCAATAGTTATAAAGCCACTGACGGTGCTTTATATGTAAAGTTAATAAGTAAATGGTTACGCGACAATGACTGCTGATAGCTGATCTCTAAGTACTATCACTAATATTGGGATCATACTAGTGTTGACTACATTAGCCCCATACCATAACAGGTCTCCATGCTCAGACCTGCTCTATGTGATCTCTAAGCTGCTGGTCAGAATCGGTATGCCTGTGCCATCTGAGACGTTGCATGAATGTATTCCTAGGGCAAAAAGCTTGAGGATTTGAGCGCATTGGCACTAGATTTATGATGATTTATAATGCTATTCTATGTAAACTCATTATCAGGATCTCTAACATGATTATACCATGAATACCTTCGAGAGACTAAATCGATATGCCATACTAAGTGTAACAATTAGATAGTAACTTTGGGTATACAACGCCGGGAATATGCGAATGCGTAAAATAGGAAAGGGAATATGCTGGCGTCGTGAACATCATACGTGTCGTTCGTCTCTTCTCTTGACTTCTCGTCTTCGTTCATCGCCCAAACAGCCACCCCAGCTTCCTGCTGGGTTTCTCTTTCTTGATACTAGAATCGTCACACTCGAGCTCTAAGCGGTATCGTCTCACGCTTCCTGTGTCGTCGTCAAAGGTGAGCCGCCGGTTGTCTTTAGGCACAAAGCAATCCGGAATCACGTGCTTCATAACCCATCCCTTAATCCCACGACTGGCGGCATCAATGGCAGCGTACTCAAGGCGACGTGTGTGGTCACTCATCCAGTAATGAGTTGTCTGTGGCGGAGGAGGATGATGATAGACCTCCTCCATTTCCTCGGCCGTCTCATCACGGCTAGTAAACACTTCTGGCGAGGGGAAGTAATAATATGAGTTTGGCCGTTGCTGTTGCTGTGGTACTGTCATAGCGAGCGAAGGTCCAGTCGGTCGTCTCGGATATGATGCAGGCGTCGACTTGGCTGCACGTTGGAGGTCCGGCCGTTTCTGGCGCCGGATCTGTGAGGTGTTCCGATTTATCCTAGAGCGATGCGCGTGGGAAGATCCAGAGTACGTGGATTCATAGCCCGAGTCATGACGGGTTATAGGCTGGGGTGCGGGTTGCTCGTCCTCCTGTGGCATTTTTCGAAGTGTCGCAGCAGGAGACGCAGGTTCGAAAAGCTCGACTTCGTAGAAGCTATGGTACGTGGTATCAGATGCGGCGATACTCACGGGAGACTGGGACCGATAGAGATTCGTAGTCGAAGAGAGACGAGACATGCTGAGCAATTGTACGACTTCTTTGATGCATAGAAATAATTGTGTTGCGGCTACTCAAAGCCCGCCACAAGACTATGATCTGTATAAAATTGGACGGAAGGTGCAATAAATAATATGGTGCGGGCAATGGGGGCTTAGTTTGTTTTTCAATGAGCGCTGTTGAATATGAACAATAAGGGGTTGTGGCCATGAAGAAAGGAGAAACAATGGGGGTTAATTACAAAAAGCGACGGACTTGCGGTCTGTGTTGAAGCTTGGATCAAGAAATGACGATGTGGTTGACCTCAAAGTGATAGCCAAGCAGTCTAAGTGGGTAAGGGAGACTCTAGATCTAGTTGACGATGAGGGATATCGATGGGCAAAGCGGAGGCACAGGAGGTTAAAAGGCCAGGGATTGGCGGTCAGGCGCTTAAGACGAAGCGCGGCAATAGAGATGAGCGGATATACCGCGTATGAGCGTCAAATTGTGATGGTATTATTAGTCCTCCGTTTACACTAGTAGTATGAGGTTCAGACCCTGGTGGAAGCTAGGGACGAGTACTGTGTGAAATGAGGTCTGCGGTGTTCTCCTGTCCACACAGACCAGGCGCGATAATCCCGTGGAATAGTAAACCAGGGTATTCCAGATTGCAGTCTCGAAATGCTGGGGTCGGTTTTATTTGCAGAAGGTCGAGCGAAGAGGCGGTCAAGACATTGTCGAACGTCGCTTGACTAAGAAGCCGAATGCTAGTATCGTGACCCCGCCAATGCCCACAATATTCCAAGCCTCCACGGGCATTAGAACCTTCAACCTAGTATAGCACACCCCGCGCAACTCCAAGAGTGAAGCAGGAAGCGGAGAGATCACCTCGGCTCGACCCTGTCACGAGAATCGACCGACTTGTGCAGACACTGACAGTCCGTGATGTATATGTCTCGACACTATAAAGGGTATGGGCAGGTCGGGGCTTGAGAGGAACCACGAGATCGTAAGACGTCGCACAGATGCGCCGCAGACTTGCTTCTTTTTAATGCTGGGCCCCTCGTGCTGCAGGGAGAGAGTCATCACACTAGCAGCGTACGCACTAGGTCTAGACACCGCCCTTGCATGGAGGGTTTATGCAGGAGAAGAGATCAAGTTAGAGGGGTCCGTCGTGTGGGCCCGGTAGCCGTCGGCGGTATCAATGGTTCACGACCACCACGACTGATCAGAGGCCAGACGATACGCCAGGAAAATGACCGAAAGCGGAGAATCCGATGTCGCTGAACAACACACCTGGTAGCACGGGTGAATGCAGGTCCCACTTGGGCGTAATACCGCTGCGGGTGTTGCCGAAGCGAGGAGACGATTGAAAAAAGGAAGTAAGCAGGGTTGTGTCAACATTGACGTGCAGGCAAGAAAAAAGAAGAACACTCTGTCGTGTCAGGTTTATGTATGTCATTTTGTATCGCCATCGTAGGATGGCCGAACTGGCTTGTCGTGGGGTACCGGTCGGTCATCACCATAGTAGGGATATAGAGGTATAGGGATTGTAGGATTTTCAGCTGAACGTCGTTCGTCATTTTCACATGCTTTTCCTCCGTCTGCTGCTCTGGTGCTTCTCGTGTACCAAATGAGGCTATGCCGTACACACACACGCACACACGCACACACACACAGACACACGTGTGGCATGCAGTGGCTTCACTCTGGCTGCATTTAAGACCATCACCTGACAATTGTAACCAATGGCGGAGCATATCCACACATAATCAGGACCCTAACCGGACCAGCAGTCTGAGGACGGGCGCAGGGACGGGGTGGTGCTGCCGATTGCTGTTGGCCGGTGATTGAAACCTAACCCCATCCAGATCATCGCAGGTAAACCCAGCACTGACTGGTCCAGCACTGGACCCCAAGTAGGCGATTCTTCACATGTTGGCCAATCATCTTACCTCGGATTGCGTTTCCGCCCTGCATGTCGCGGGTGCTTTCCTGCATGGTACTGCTGTCGGCCTTCGGGATGCAGGCTTCATCGTGGACCATCGTCTCACAGGGTCAAGAGGTACTGGTCGGCGTCATATCGGCGGCAGCCTGTCAAAAGAACAGTCGCACGCCTCTTGTGTTCGCATACCTGCCTGCATGCCACATACTTACCAAAGGGCTGGTGTTTGCTGGTTATTAAGAATGGCATCCGGCATCCGGACGGTCTCTATGGCGGTAAAGAAGCGTGGAGTCAAATGGCGTATGAATAAACACCGAGGCTGAAGTGCCTCCCGGCCGATGCAACAGTGTCAACCTGTGCCATATTTAGGAATGGGCCAAAAGGCACCCGGGATGGACTCGGTGTTATGTTAATGAGAAAGGAAAGGTTTCAGGTTTCAAGAACTAGGTATCTATCCGAAACTGACATGACTTGAACCTAATCGATAGCACCTGATATCCGTCAAGCAAATACTTATACATCAATACTTAAGTACTACATATATATACAACAGACATTTACCTTATCACATGTATCTACAGGTCATACAGTAAATCAGGCTGCGAAACCGGATATCTAGACTGATATTGGACGTACCTGTCTAAGTAGTGACCCAGGTGGTTAAGCGGTGAGGAGTTCAGGGAGAGGAGGGGAGGGGAGGGACTGAAATCTTCTGAGGAACCTTCCTTCCTATAGGTTAGACAATTACGTATAGTATCAACATCGATGAACTACGTAAAATATTTGCAACTAGGAGAAAAAACAGTTCAATTCAGGACCTGAAACTCCTATGCCGAAATGCTCTCTTGATTTATTGGTTTTGCATACCTAGGTACTTGTCGACTTGTGCCGCAGTGGGGACCTCCACTAGGGCACCGCTGGAAGGTAGATGAGTACACACTAATGTTAGACTAATTAATAGTGCCTCAGGCACCTAGTCTAGGCTATTGCCCAGGACTAGCTGTACTGTACTTACAAGATGCCCCTTCTGATTTACTCTATGTCATTTACGTTCTATCTAGATCTACGGTCAGAAAATGTCTGTTTATGCCTGACATTCATGTAGGAGGGGCAGATATATCCAGTTACATGTAGACAAGAATGAGTGATATAAGAAAATTAGGGCAATTCTCCATGTCGCGCACAGGCAGTCTTACTCATGTGTTGTTTGCCATTCATCACACATTCCATCTTTGCTGTGCCACCACTTTTTGCTGCCAATATGTTGTTGTATTTATAGAATGATTGTGTCAACCAATGGCGACTGACCATGGCTCACATTTCATATTTCTTCTGGTAGTCTTGATATTCCTTCATTTAGCAAGGTACAAGCAGAGATGATTCGTATAACAGTTCTCTTGGTACCCTACCTACCTTTTCCTAGGTGTCTCAAAGCTTAGTGCTTCTTCGCACCATCGAACCTTATTGAGTTGTTACCGGTTTGCCTTTTCTGACTGCCAATATCAATATGAATGTGAGGTGCAGCTGTTGAGTTAGTACATATACATTACCCCGCTGGTTTTCCGATCAGTGCATCATGGTTGCTTCGGACAGTCAGGGGTAGCTGCAGGGCAAACTAACAGTATAAGGCTATCTGGACCACCTAGGTCGCCAAAGACCAACCTCATTCATATTTATACTACGGGGGAAGATCTCTTCAAACTGGTATTGCCACTCTGTCGACTGAGATAGAAGCGAACTAACATCGCTACGCATCCTCGAGAGGTGGCTATATCCGAGTACCATTATTCCCCGACTCTTCTCGCCGCTTGCAAAACATATTCGACGTTCCTGACGCCCACTTGCTTCCATCCTTCTACTTACACATGTGTGTGTCATAGTCGCGGTGATTATCACGTTATCCCAAGATACCAGTACTTGCATTCTGTGATTGGTTAGGGTCGTATCCAGCAGCCGGATGGTAGCAATCATATCCATTGACTCAGCATGCTAGATCAGCTCATTGACCGTTGCAGTGATCTTTTGAGAACCCGAGAGACAGAATTGCAAAGGCCAATTTGTACTATGACTACGTGGGCTGCGTATAGTGACTGCTCTGTGCAGCAACGTGAAATCCAATGCTACATAAAAGCGGCCCTGCAGTCATATAATTGGGACTGACACTGAAACATCTACGCATTGCGAAGTCATATAGACTCGCTCCACACTGGACGTGCGATTGAGATGGCAGCTATCTCAATATCGTTGTTTGCTATAAGGCTATGGCTGCCCCAAAGCCCAGACACAACGAACATCATTAGAGTCTATCAGCCCCTTTCCTAGTACCAAGTATACAGTCCCAGTAGGATTATGGTCTAGTATAATTTGGAAAAGTATCAAGTCACAATACGGAGAAGTCGGCTTTCAGGATTATTTGGTATCAGTACTTCGTCGGCATTGAAATATATTTGATTCTGGAGCCACCTTTTCGTGTCGTTGTTTATGAGGAGGCGCGGTCTTGAATAAAGCTAACCGGCCGCTAATTACCTAGGTAATAATACTAAGAAGGCGGCTATCGTGTATAGTATAAGATTTCGGCAGCCCAGGCTATTGCCATGTGTTCCTACTGTTACATCATCACGATAAAAAGGGACTCTAGCAAGATGCTTTATCTTTAAATTCATTGACTTCTAGATCATATCACGTATATAATACAGGAATAATACAGGACTATGAAGCTTCCAAAAACAGTAGAAATATAGCGGAAGCTCTCTCGAATGCAAAATGAGCGTGGAGAGAGAAGTGACGTCCTGTAATTCCATTGTTCGCCATTCCCTCGTTATCGGTACCATCCTACCAACTCCACCAGGGATATCCTTGATCCGTAGAACCGTACCCACCCTCCCATATAAACAATCGATGGAACTGTAGAACGCAACCACTTTAGGAGAATACTAACGTTAATGAAGTACTGATGATGAAAACACACTCTGGAAAATGTGGCTCTAATGTAAATCTCCTAGGGTTCTCTGCGTCTCTTTTAACGTAATTGAAGAACAGATAGCTTTCAGGATATCTTGGTTTCGACAACCTGGGCTAAGTCAAAATGTTCGTCCTGGAAGCCAGTCATGGACTTCTAATTCCTCCTCATCCTTCCCGTCATGGTTATCTAGGCAGGGAGCGGACTGCTGCACAGCCAAGTGAGCTCTTGTTCCTGCCGAATCTTAGCTATTACCATGCTTTGGGGACATATGAATGTATTACTCTTAAAACTGGGTTGGCCCCAAGGGCGCATCCGGACTTGTGGCGGAGACTATGATGCCAGAGCCCTCCTGGCCCGACGACATCGTGGTCCATGCTAGATGTAGGTCAGCGAACAGTTTGCTTCGTGTGACTGGAAGTGGCGTGGCTCACATGACCCGACCGGGTAGTAAGGGGGAAGGCTCTGCATCTGATTGCTACCGGGCTGCCAGCCCATCGGGCCGAGGTCCGCCGTATGCTGATAATTCGAATCGAACACTGGATTCTCTGAAGAGAAAAGTGAATTTTGAGACTGGTCTTTCATTGCCGTAGTTCAGTACATTTCATCTGCACTCATGAGGAATGATTGATTCCACCTACGAGGTATCTGCCAATTTTGATAGCTTGGGTTCAGGAACTGCGGGCCCTGTGTCCCTTCTCGTAGACCCATCGATGTTGATTGAGTGGCAGTAAGCTGCTCTGCATAATCCTGACCCAGTACTATATCGATCTCTGTTCCGTCTCTTCCATTCTGCACTCGCTCCCGATCGACAATGGTGAATCGGAGTGTAACCTGACGCCCCTCTCCGTTCCAGATGCTCACTCTGTTCTTGACAGTTAATCGGATAAATTCACCCCCTTTCGGATCATAGCCAGCCCCTGTTGTGGTTGGATGAAAGTCAGGCCACGGGTGAATGAGCTTTCTGCCGGCAGGGTCCGCCAGGACGTCTGAGATGGCGTCCCTATATATGTACGAGTGATAACAGGCATTATCTTTTCTCGCAATTATTGGCGAGTTCCACTCTACCACGATGTAAGACTGGGGGCGTGAGGCATTAGATGCATCTCGGCCTCGGGTGCTATTGCTTCGTGAGTCGACGCCAGGCACAAACTGGTTGGTAGTTGCCGGTGTCGAAGGGTTGAGATGTTCTTCACCAGGCCATAGACGCGATGGTCCAGATGATGCAGGTTGCTGCTGGTCGTAGTTATCCACCACGATGTTCGGGGCAGCCAACGAATGTCCAGCATTTGTGGCCATCACACTTTGTCTACGGGGCACCGTATTTCTCAATACATTCTGAGAACGTTCGAGGTTGTGGAGGCTTGAGAAATGCGTGTTATATGCCGGACGCTGATCAACGAGAAGTGACGGTGGAGTCGCTGTCATTGTTGGCCTTGTGCCTCGCTGATCCGAGGTCCTCCTTCCCGTATTCTGCATCGGTCGTGCTCGTATGTTATTCTCGGCTTGGGAGGCATTCGTGGTGACTGTGGTTGAATGTTAGCTATACTAAAGGTTAATCTGTACCGTGCTATAGGAGACTTGCGGTTGTTGGGGCCGTTATCCGTTAGGTCTATGTCTCGTCGGCCTTGAAGGCATCGGGCTAAGTGAGAGGGCAGTAAATTCTCCATCTTCGCTACTACTACCTCGCTTCGGAGGGTGTGCTTCTTATAACGACCCCGCGATCTCTGGCTAAAGTTATTAAGAGATGAATGTTCTTGGTGTTGGTCAACATTGTTTTGAAATTCAGGAAGGGGATGTAGCAGCGAAAATCCGTTCACACAAAGAACGCAGTGTCGTCTAAGCCCCCCAAGTCAAATGCATATAGGAAATTGGCTTAAATGGGAAATGCTATTAGCAATTAAGTTCGGAGGCAGCCTTCACTGCCCCTTGGGCGACCCGCTAGAGTATGGTATTTTAACAAGGCGTATTCGACCTAAGAATGAGAACGGAAGAAGGAAAGCCAGGGATGGGGAAGACGGGGTAGGATGTGCAGGCCGTTGAGGCTCTGCTCACCGCTTGATAACAAAGCTCTATGATAAGAAATGGGAGAAACCAGTGATACTATTGACCGTTACGGGAGTCTAGAGGGGCCTAGATATGTGAGTAGACCTCCCCTGGCTTTTACACTGAACGTTGAAAGCATATCCAGGCTAAACGAAACCCTCCGGCGTAGGGCTCCTGGTAGGGACAGTTTTCCCAAACTTGTTTGCCTTGTCAGGCAACTACTGGTATGCCTTCTCATCGCTGCGTTGGCAATTTTCAAGATAGCCCAGCCTTATATGTAGCTCGCATTTTTCTTCTAGACTTTGTGTGTTTTGTTCCGCTTATGCATATATACGCGCCCTGGCTGAGAGTCAGGTTGCATCGTTGTCGGAGAGCTCACATGAGCTGCGAATCTCCTCCACCAACCGCTCCGGTGCGATAAAAGTTGCTTGGGATTTTGTTGAGAGTAAGACGGAGAGGCCGACGTCAAGAGAATCGATTCACTGATAATTACCCAATTCATGCTACCCACATGATGGTGGTTGCATAAGAGGCTTGCATAAGAGGCTTGCGTGGAAACGTCTAGCCGCTGAATGGGAAGGCAGCCTGCCGCAGCCCCCAAACATCTCGGTAAGAGAACAGTGAAGCTGTCCCCATGACTATGGCTACAAGCTCGTCTCTGAGGTGACGATTGTTTCTAATTTCGTCAATCTTTTCTTGCAGAACGACTTGAGCTGAAGTGACGATTGCCCGAGTAATGAACTCCATTTGTAGCACTTTTTAGAGGTATAAGAATCGACTGAGTCCCTCGGACGGCACTAAACAATGTAGTGCAGCTATGATCATCGAGCGTTCTACAAACTTAATAGTCCTTCAATGTGTTCTCTAAAGACCATACTTTGTATCTTCATACTTGCTACTTGATATCTCCATTTCCAGATGCGTTCTTTCTTCGGCGATGAGCATGCCAATCCTGCCCGGTACTTAACACCTGCTTTTGTATCTCCATCATGCTAACACAATGCGAACCTAGGGAAGAGAACCTACCCCCAGCGACCCCGTACCGATAATTCTCCAGGTGCACCCCCTCAATATCTTCTCCAGTGGACCCATTCGGCCTACACTCATAGCACCAAATATAGCACACATGCCTTTGGAATACAAAAGGCATGTCGGAGGAGATCTACAGGTGATCTGACTAATAGGACGGGGAAATTTTCCCTTGTACCATCGGGCGGCTACAGCCTAAGTAACCACTATCTGCGTCCTTCGGCGGCTGTCTCTCTTCGCTGTTCCAAAGGTGGTATAACTAAGCGGCGAGAACACTCCTCCGAGCGAGCTATGCTGTTAGGATTTCAAACGGAAGCCAAGCATATTGCAGATAAGCAAACTCATGACTCGCTCACGTCTTCGTGGGCGAGAGCGTCTGACAGTTCATGTGAGCAATCTACGGCTGTTTCAACCTCACCGTCGGACCCAAATGCCAATGAAGAAATTGCAGTCCACGTTCCAGTTGGCAAGAATGACGATGGACTTTCCCTTACCAATGAGGCTCCCTCAAGCGAGCTAAGGCCACAGGAACCCGAAGGCGATAATGGTGTTGAACCACACGAGAAGGACGAGCAACTAGGATCGCCGTCATCAATCCACCTCAACACCGAACACCACGCGAACCTAGTTGCTGCTTCTGACGAATGTCGATATCTCTATCAAGAATATTATGAGCGTTCTCATGGCGATAGCGTAACTGAAACAGATGATCATACCGATGTCTACTGGAAATGGGATCGGGAGAAACATCAATGGTTCCATAAAGACGCGGAAACACAATCAATTGTGTGGTTCATGGGATGATCAGTGTTGTACATGGGCCCATGCCTTGAATATAGTGTGCATTAGATGAAATTCCTAGAATGAGCACCGATCCTTATCTTATAGACATAATGGCAACCTATTTAATGAGACAGGTTATTTCTCTAACCATAAAATAGACGATCGCGCGAATGTTCGAATACTCGTCTGACTCAACCCACACTCCTTGATTTCATTCAGTCTTGACAACTAGTCGATGTTCTCTTCTTGACTGTTACCTACTTAAGTGAGTAGTGATCTATCCAAACTGCAATTATTCTGTTGACCTCATTTGCCCTTCATTATGTCATGACAGAAAAAAGAAAAGTGCGAGTTAGCTTGCGAAAAGAGAACTGGTGATGGCAAAAGGACTACTCTTCTTGCGAGACCCGGCTTCAACTTACTATGACATAGCTCTCGGTCTGCGCGACGTGTCTAACTCTCCTTTCGGGTCGCCCATTTCATTAGATGAGCCAACCTAAAGTCTATATCTGTACATCTTTCTGACGAACAGCTAGAGCATCACGGGCGGTCAACCCCAGTTCAGACTCGTTTCCAGTGAGGCTACTCTAATCTAGACACAATAATGAGAAGAGAAAGAGCGGTAAGAGTCTCTGCATGAACCCTGGTCGTTAAAATATGCATTACTTGCACAGCAGATCGCGTTCCGTTGACACGACATACACAGCGTCGAATGACTGGAGATGCCCTCTGCAGTGTGACCTCGTGGCGAACAGCACGTTCGCGTTCGACCCCGCTCCTCCTTTGTGATTACTCTCAGCTCAAAGCGCTGTAGATCCCGTTCTTATAGCCTACAGTACGAACTTGGAGACACGTGGCATGCAGGGCCGCAGCCAGCCAGCCATCGACATCCGTATCTGGAGAGGGCGTCTATCTCAGCCCATAGTGCTTACATGCTCATCACTGAAAGAGTAGCCAATAAACCTACCGAGTAAAGCAATAGCGCAATTAGGAATCGATACCAATTCACTGACTAAATCCTCCCAGAAGATAGCGCGTTCATAGACACCGAGTTAAGTAAGGAAGATATCCAGGCTGGAGAAAGCACAACTTATCATCTTGTGGAAAGACAAGATAACTCTATGCTGGTCTATATAGTACACGATTACGCATTAGTCCCTAAGCTGAAGTACACTAGTAGTGCGCGCAAGACTGCAAAGATTACTTAATGGTAAGACAAGCTTACGCACCTAGGCAGGCAGATAAAAGGGAGAAGTCTGAGAATACGAGACCATCGGCAGCTAGAATAGGGGCATCGCGAATTCATCATACGAATTGAGCCGCATTTATTTTCTCTTGCCGAGTGCCCCAATCAATCAATAGTTCAGCTATTCGGGGAAGTATAGGTTCGACCTATGTCCTGCAATAGCGAATGACCTGCGAGAGTCCTTCAGGGCGATCTTCCTCTTGGCCTACTCCAACACCGCGACACTCCCATCCAATCCACCGTTCTGCGGGAAGTCTACGCGACACGGCAAAGTTACCCGATACGGTACAGTACTGTCAACTGCATACGGATCGTAGATCTTGGTGAAACTGTTCAATGAGGTATCCAGGTTCAGCGGAAACCAGCACTGCTGTCAGGAATCGAAATCTGACTGGTCCAGGTAGCTCACCAAGAACTATTCAGCTCACATTTAATCTACGATATTTCAAAAGTTACCGTACAAGCCGAAGGCTGAAATTGATAGTATAATGTAAAGAGTCTTGTATTCCAAGCCTGGCTGGAAGGCTTTCCATGACCAACAGACACTGACGTCAAAGAGCATTCCTATGAATGAATTACATTACCCTAAGTTGTTCATACTTTGTCTTTATATTTACGATACTAGATGTGAGAAGCAGAAGAGAAGAAAAGAAAAGGAGAAAGAAGACGAGATGGAGTTTCTCTCTGGCCTAGAGCCGCGTGCGCGATGAAGCTGCTCTGCTTCTCCTTAGTCCAGGGTTTCTCCGATCAGGGGAGGCGACGGCATCCCAAGTCAAACAAAAGAAGAAGAACAAAAGACGCGATAAAACAGGAGAAGAGGGGGAAAATATTAGTTATCCTTCGTTAGCAGACTTAGACAGGTCCACTCACTTCGAAAACAATATACGTAGGACTAGACTCGCAACCTACCTTACCCGCCTACCTACCATATCCATTCATTTCAACTCATGCGTACCTAAACATTCTAACTTCACCCAAGCCACTAATGGAAAACCCGGCTGCAATAACGTGCCAATATCTGACTTCAAGACTTTCCTTTATCATGATAGACCATGTGAAAAGCCCACAGACAGATGCACGTGGACAGGTATAAGAGATTCTTTGTCTTGGACTAGACCTACCACATGGACACCTGCGTAGACATATATATAACGCCCCTTAATTACAGAAGCGGTAGCTTCGCAACCCCTTCGTCCAATCAGATCGAAGGGCCTAGTTTTCCTCTCTCACACGTAGGTGAATTTACATGGACATGGGCTGGTACGAGTACGACCGTAGAACAGAGAAAGCACAAGACTAATACGCACACATAATTGATAAAACATGTAAAACTATCAGGTATCATGAAAACATAGGTGGGTACTAAGTAGCGCAGCGTAGTAAACACAGGTTGTTTCGCGAAAAAGGCCGTCATCCTAAAACCCCCAAGCCTTATTCGCGGATATCCTCGAGTTGCTCGTGTTCAATATCCGTCTGTATCGCCTTTGATGACTATCGCAATGCGGCAATGGTTTTCTTCCCAGAAAGAGTTCAAAGTTTGTCCTATGGCATTTTCCCCCACCATCATCTTGTCGGGTTATCTCGCTTTTCTTCCACGCTATGGACACTTAGGAGAGCTTTCAGCCTGCCCGTCCTATTTACTCTGTCATTTTCACATAGTTGCTCGGGAACACGCCGTGTCTATTACCAATCATGCCCGTCCTATATGTCGTTAGCAATGGCCAGCTTAAGCAATTATCCTGTTATGTAGAGGGGCCACTTACCACCAGTCGTTGTCACTGTCCGTTTTCTTTAACACTGTGATGACTTCACCCTTCTTAAAGCCGAGGTCGCCTGGTTGATCCGCCTCGAAAGTAAACAGCGCAACGGCCTCATTCTTCTTCAAAAGCGCCTGCTTGCTCGCAAAGTTGGGCTTGGGAGCCGCGGGTCTAGTGGGTCCCGAGGGTTCGGCTGCAGCTGGTCTGTCGCGATATACGTAGTCGTCGTCTACTCCCCTTGAACCCATAGTATTTGAGCGGTTGAAGCCACCGCCTGCGGGCCGGTCGTAAACGTCGTCTTGCCATGTGTTCGATCTCTGAGGCGCGTTCATCTGACCTTCACCATAGGCACTGCCGCGCTGCCCATTCCACACGACGTCATCATGCCGGTCGTCATACACGGGCACATCATTGTACATGTTATCTCCCACTGTGCCTTGACGGGTGCCGCTGAAGATTCTCGAATTCAACACGTTCAGCAACGGGGCAGCCTGGGGAGGTGGCCGAACAGCGCCGGTAAGTAACTGTGCGGCGGTCAGACGTTGGCCGTAGAGCTTCTCGTTCGCGTCTCTCCGCTCGACGATGGCCGATCCTTCCAAGGAAACACCGGCGAATAAGCCCTTGGTTTTACTGTAGCTGAAAATACCGGCAACACTCTTGAGAGACGCCGCGCCAGCAGCCTCCGCATTTCGGCCGACAGGACCCGCCGCTATAGATACGTTTCCACCGAGGGTGATGGAGCCTTGCTGTGAGAACGTCTTGACGGCACTGGCGTCGTTGAGCACGAAGACGAAGTCGGTCAATTCAAAGCCAATCTGGCCACCGAAGCCACCGCCGGCGGTGACAATGGCAGAAGGGGCTGACCAGTTGCCATCGGGGAGGCGGGCGACGACGAGGCCGGAACCGAAGCGCGCGGAGCCGAGGAACCCAGCCTTGAGAACCGTAAGAATCGCAAGACCCTGGCGCCAAAACAAAGTCAGCATGCTCCTTTGATACGTGCAAACAATGGTGGCCATAGCAGACAGCTCGGACGGGAATCCCAGTTCCATCTCGGAAATCGGCTCACTTTGGCATTAGCGAGAATATGCGGCGGAATGATCTTGTCGGGACTGAAAGCTTGCCGGGGATCGATGAAGGAGGTTAAGATTTTCCCGCACTTCTTGCACTCCGCTGTGCGCATGTAAAAGCCAATATTAGCACCTATCAATAGCAGAATCGAGCGCGGGATGTTGCGCCATGGCATCGCATCACATCGCATCGCATCGCAAAGCACAGCAGAAGATGGAGGCGGATGGGGCGGAATCACTCACACGCCAAAGACGACGGAAGAGGGTTGTTGATACCCATGTTGGCGGGAAAGCCGGTTTCGCTCGATGCTGGACAGGCCCGATGGGAACTGAGGTGGAGGAGACGGGTAGTTGAGCAAGGTGTCGCAGATGGGATTCTGGTCGTCGTTCGGTATAAGTTAAGGTTCGTTCACCTAAGCGCGCTAGGGACAGTGGCGTTGAACCAACAAGCAGCAGCCTAGTTCCGTGGTGGGTATCTCGAGACTGGCATAGCGTACCTGCTAAATGGTCGATTTGGATAGGTACTGTATACAGTATGTAGTACGGGCAAACTGCGGGGACGGTAAAGCGATGGAGGCAGCCCGCCGGAATTTGAAATCGGCCGTTGTAGGTACGTACCTACCTAGGTAGCTTGTTGTATAAGTGCTCTGTGCAAGTACCTTGGAAAGTACTATTAGGTGATATGTATATAGTATATTCTCAGTGATTGACAGGAGTCGAGACCAAAGATCATGCAAATGGTAGGTAGGGATATACGAGAGCCTTGTGAAGATTATATAAATATTTAGCTAAGCTAGGTACGCGATACAGCATGATGCAGTTGGGCGGCAAGGTTTGTCGTCAGCAGTGTTTGCTCTGCCACTGCAAATGCTTAGCCATATCTCCAATATACCGCCACGGTTTTACGGACCTCACTTTTTAATATCCGGACCGCAGCTATACCTAAATGGGAAACATAGCCCCATTAATAGCAGAAGTATTACCTTTTTTAGTTAAAACCTATAGCTTTAGCTGTATTTATAAAGCTAGTAGGGTAAGCCCCTTGTATTAGTAGAGGCTTTCTATAAGCTTAACGAAAAACAATAGTTTTCTAGGATATTTTAGCTGCTATTATTATAATAGCTATTTATTAGCTGCAGCTAAAGCTTAGCGGACTATAACTGTAGATAAGTTAGCTAAAGGGCTTATTAATTAATTAAAAACTTTTATTTTTTTAACTTTCCCGGTTATTTTTTACTTATTAATTATTTATTTATATTTTTTTTATTATTTTTTTTATTATTTATTTTTTATTTATAATAATTATTTTTTTTATTTATTAATAATATTAACGTATATTATAATATTTATTAATTATTTATTATTTTCGGTTTTATTTTTAAATTTTTTATTAATTAATATTATTTATAGTTAAAATAATTAAAAAGCTAAGTTTTAAGCTATAATTAATTAACTAATTTATTAAAAGCTTAAAATATAATTAATTAATTATATTATAATATTAGTTTTATTATTAATTATTATTTTTATAAAGCTATTAATTATTTTTAATTTTTTTTAGCTATAATAATATTTATTTTTATAACTTTTAATAATTATTATTTATTTTTATTTATTAATAATATTACCGCGTATTATAATATTTATTAATTATTTATTATTTTTAGCTTTATTTTTCGATTTTTTATTAATTAATTATTTTTTCGTTTATTTTTTTTAAAAAGTTAATTTTTACACGATATTTTTAGCTATATTTATTAATAATTATTTTATTATTTTTAATAAAAGCTTTAATATTTAATAATTATATATATTTAATTAAAGTTATTTTATTAAAAAAGTTAAAGTATAATATAAAGTTAATAATTAATATATTTATTATATTATATTTTATATTATTAATTTAATTAATTATAAGTTTATTATTATTAAAAAAAAATTATTAATTATTTAATAATATTATAAATTTAAAGTTATTATAAAGTTATATATAAATATTATAATATAATTATTTAATGTTTAATATTTTAATTATAATTATTTTATATTTTAAGCTATATTTATATATTATTATTATTAATTAATTAATTTTATTATTAATTTTATTATTTTTAATTTTAATAACTTTAATTTATATAAAAAAATATATAAAATTATTTATAGTTTTAATATTAATATTATTTTAATTAAATTAAATATTAATAACGTTATATATAAACATATATTATACTATAAATATATATTATACTTTTTAGCATTTTTTATACGCGAACTTAAATAACTCGATTATAATATATATAAATTAATTAAATTAATTAAAATCTTTTTTATTAAATATTTTTATTTTTATTTAATAAGTTTATATATTATATTTAAGCTTATTATAAATATTATAATATTATTAATTTATTTATATTTTTTTTGCTAAATAATTATTTTCGGCTTTATTATTTAATTTAATTATTTTATTATTTTTAAATTCCCGTAAAACTTAAGCGTCGGCTATAATAAAAGGTTTTTTATTTTATAATTATTTATTTTTTATTTTGCGACGTTTACTTAAAATATAATTAGTTTCGCAAAACGTTTTATTTTTTTAACGTAAAAAAGTATTTTTATATATTAATTTTTATATAACTTTTATAATTAAATTAATAAAATTTAAAATTTTAGTTAACAAGCTTATAAAATAATTTTTAATTTTAGTTTTAATAAAAAATAATTATTATTTAGTTTTTAATATAATAATAAACGTTTTTAAAATTTAAGATTAAAATAATAATTTAAGGCTTAAAAAAAATAATTTTTTTATTTCGCGAATATTTAATATAAATATAACTTTATTTATATTTAAAAATATAATTTTAATTATTTTAAAACTTAATTAAATATTTTATTTAAAAAATATATACGAAAATATATATATAAAACCCGCGAAAAAGTTTTATTTTTTAATATAAGTTTAATAGCGCTATATTAAACTTTTAATATATTTATTATAACATTGTTTTAAAACGCTAAAAAAAACTAAATTAAAAAGCTAAAGCTTATATAATAAATAAGCAAATATATAAAACGTAATAATATTATTAATAATATAATAATTTTTAAATTATATTAAATAATAGTTTTTATAATTATTTAAAATTAAAAAGTAATAATTATTTTTAGTTTAACTTTAAATATAATTATTAAAATATTTTATTTAGCTAATATTTATATTATTATTAATTTAGCTATTATTTAAAAAATTTATAATTTAATTTAATAATAAAATAATATCGTAATATTAAAATATAAAATAAACTTTATTTAAAAAAATAATATACGGTAATATTATTTAACCTTAAAAATTAATAATTTAATTTATAATAATTTATTTTTTATTTTTAAGCTCGGCTTATTTAAAGCGCTTATATTTTTTAAAGCTTATAATAATTATTTTAATAATTATTTTATTTATTATAAACCTTGTTTTATTAAAATTATAAATATTTTTAATTTATATATTAAATTTATTAATTATATTTTTTAAAAATTTAAATTATTTACGATAATTTATAAAATTTTTATTAAAAACTTATTAATAATTAATTTAACGGTTATAACGCGTTTAAAAATTAAATTATCGTTATATAAAATTTAAAGCTTAGTTAGCTTTAACTTTTAGCGCGTCGCGTTTACGTTAAAAAATATTAGTTATTTTTTTAATATAATAAAACTAGGGCGAAAATATTTATATATTTAACTTAAAAATATATTTAATAATTATTTTTTTTTTTAATATTATTAAATTTTAAGATTTTAAATTTTTAACGTAAAAAAGTTTGCTGCCGTTAATTTTTTGCTTTAATATACGGTCGCAAATATTATAAATATAAGCAAACTTTTGGAAAAAAAATTTAAGGTCGCGTTTTTTAGTTTAAATCGCTAGCTATAAATCAGCTTTTTTAAATTTTCGCGCTATTATATTATTATAAAATAATATATAAATAAAATAAAAAAATAAATATTTATTAAAAAGTATAATATATGCTTATAATATAATATATATTTATATATAACGTTAATTATATAATTAAACTTTAATATAAAAAAAAAAGTTTATATATTAATTATATAATTATTATTTTTATTATATAATAAATTAATATATAATATAAAGTAAAATACCGCGATAACCGTATATTTTAAATAATTTAATTATTAAAGTGGTATATTATTATATAAAAAATATATTTTAAGGTTATTATATTTAATATAATATATAAAATATATTATTATTTATTTATTTTAGCTTTATTAATATATATTTATATATTTAAATTAATTTATTTAATAAACCTTTATTTAAGTTAATAAAATTAACTTTTTTTAATATAACTTTTAATATAGCTTATATAATATTATTTAATAATAATAAATTATTTTATATTTAAGCTTTTAAATAATTTAAAAAGCTTTACTATAAATATAATATATTAATATTTATTATTATTATTATTAATAAAGCTAAAAATATTTATAATATTATATTAATTATTTAATATAAAGTTTAATTATAGTTTTATATATAATATATTATAATTAATGTTTACGTTAAAGTTAAAATATATTAATAAAACTTTATATTTAAAGATTATATATTTTTAAGTATTAATTAATTATTAAGCCGGAATTATTAATAAAAACTTAATTATATAAATAATAAAAAATATAAAACTATAATATTATTATTATTATTAATAATAAAAACTATTTAAAATCGATTATAATATTAACGGTTTATTAACTTTATAAGGTTTTTTATTTTATTATAATATTAAATAAAAAGCTTTTAATTATTAAAATAACTTTTATAGTAAATTTTTTAATTAATTAATTATATTAATTTATTTAAGCAATATATATTAATAAAAACGTTATTAATAAATTAATTATTATATATAAAAATATAATAACTTTAATATATAGTTTATTTTTAAAGTTAAAAGTTTTTATATAAAACTAAAATTATATTTTTATAATGTTTATATTAATGGTTTTTAATTATATAAAGTTATTATAATATAAATTAATATAAAAAAAACTAAATATTTTATATAATAAAATTATTAGTTTTAACGCTACGTAGTTAATATTAAAGCTAATATATTTTTTAACCGGGTAATTAAATTAAAAATTAATTAATATATTTTAAAGTTAATATATAATTAATATTAAGTTATAGTTTAAACTTATAAAAAAAAAACTTTATTAATTTAATGTATTAAACATTTTATTATTTAATAAAGTATATTTTATTATTATATTTTTTTTAAGTATATAATAATTATTAATATAAACTATAATAATATTAACGTTTATATATAACTTAGTTAATAGTTTTAATTAATTAATTTTAATATTTATTAATAATTATAAGTCGACTTTATATAATTAAACTTTTTTTTATTAATTAAAGATTTTAAAGTTATTTAAAAAGTTTAAAAATTATATAATTAAAAAACTAATATTATATTTTATTAAATAAAAACTTTAAGTGTTTTAAAGTTATATAAAGTGGTTTTTAATATTAATTATATTTTTTATTAATGGAAAACCGCGTTAAATAAAAACGCTAACTATATATTATTATTTTAATAGTTTTTACCGCTAATATCGCGAAATTTAATAATTAAACTATAATATTAATAATTTTACGGCCTTTAATTAAATTAACCGGTAATAACTTTATTATAAAAAGTAAAAATCGCTTTATAAAGTTAAAGGCCGTTAGCGTAGCTAATGATAAGTCTAGAAAAATAATAATTTATAGTTTTTTATTTAATGCTTTAATAAATATTTAAAAGTTATTATTAAATATTATTAAACTAATAATTAAAGTGGTAAAAAAAGTGGTTTTTTATTATATTTTACTAGTAAGTTATTTTTTATTAAAGTATTAAAAAGTTATATATTTAATAATTCTTGCTTAAATATATTTACTAATAAATTTAATATTAAACTTATTTATATAAAATTTTTAAACGCGTTAAAATAATTACTTTAATAATTTTTTAATATTATTTATAGATTATTAATATATATAAATTATTAACGCATTTTTTATAAACTTTTTATTTTTTTATTTTATTTTTTTATTATTTTATAATAATATAATAATTTAAAAATTTAAAAAAATTAATTTAAAGCTAGCGATTTAAGCTAAAAAACGCGACTTTAAAATTTTTTTTTATAAGCTTACTTATTTTTATAATATTTTTAACTATATATTAAAGCAAAAAATTAATAATAACGCGCTTTATTGCGATATAAATATAATAAAATAAAAATTAATAATTTATAAAAAAAAAATTATTATTAAATATATTTTTAAGTTAAATATATAAGCGTTTTTATTTTAGTTTTATTATATTAAAAAA
>MU397323.1:157067-192804 GCA_022578865.1 Xylaria sp. FL0043 | reverse complement strand
AATAAAATATTTAATTAAATTTTAAAATAATTAAAATTATATTTTTAAATATAAATAAAGTTATATTTATATTAAATATTTATAAAATAAAAAAAATACTTTTTTTAAGCCTTAAACTATTATTTTAATTTTAAGTTTTAAAAATATTTATTATTATATTAAAAACTAAACAATAATTAATTTTTATTAAAACTAAAGTTAAAAATTATTTTATAACATAGTTTATATATAAGCGGCGTATTTAAGCAAGCGGCGCGCTTAGCTTAGCGTACCTTTTAAGCTAAATTTATATATAAAAATACTTACTCCACTTTTAAATATTTTAGCTAATAAAAATCCTAAAAATAAAAAAAAATAAATTTTAAAATTACTTTATTTTAATAATATTAAAAATAATTTTTTTAAATTTTATTGATTTTTTTAAGCTAAGTTATTTATAGTTAAAAATTAGCGTTAAAAATACTCTTGTAAAATTATTTAACTTATTATAACTTAAATAAAAAATTTTATAAAAATTAAAAAAAATTATATTATAATTATTTAATATATAAAGTTTTAAATATTAAATTTTTTTTAATTTTTTAATTTTTTTAAAATTAAATAACCGGGGTATAAAATAATAGATTTTTTAAAATACGCTAATTTTTTTACCTTTTATTAAAAAACCTAAAAAAAATTTAAATTAAAAATAAAATTTAAAAAATATAATTTAAATATATTTATTTTATAATAAAATTTTTTCTTATTTTTAAAAGCTTAATTTTAATAATATAACAAGGTTATTATAACTTAACCAGGGTATTTTAAATAATTTTTTTAAACAATTTTTATTTTTATTTTTAATAACTTATATATTTTTTAAAAAAATTAAAAAAATTATATTTAAGTTTATTATTTAATAAATAACCTAGCTTTTATTTTTTTCTATTTTTAGCGCTTTTTTTTGTAGAGTTATTTTAAGTAAAGTAAATATTTCTTATATTAAATTAAGTAGTAGGTACGCTAAGCCAAGCGCGCCGCTCGCTTAGATGCGCCGCTCGCATGTGAACTATATTAAGCTTATTAATTAAAATTTTAAATTTTATCGATTTAATTATAAAAGCTACGCAAAAATTAATATATAAAAATATTTTTTTATATTAAAAAAACAAATAGTTTTATAAAATTAACTATGTTTTAAGTAAACATTATAAAATAAAAAATAAATAATTATAAAATAAAAAACTTTTTATTATAACCGACGCTTAAGTTTTATAAAAATTTAAAAATAATAAAATAATTAAATTAAATAATAAAGCCGAAAATAATTATTTAGCGAAAAAAATATAAACAAGTCGATAACGTTATAATATTTACAGTAAGCTTAAATATAATACGCAAACTTATTAAATAAAAGTAAAAATATTTAATAAAAAAAATTCCAATTAATTTAATTAATTTACATATATTATGGTCGAGTTATTTAAGTTTGCGCATAAGAAGTGCGGAAAAGTGCGTTAATAACCTGTGTGCGTTAATGACCCGTGGGTGTTGTTACAGAAGTCGGCTTTCAACTATCAAATGCTCAAGATGCTACTCCTGTGAAGCCTGATATCAAGGGAATTAGCACCAGTGTGGGGGAGACCCTCCTCTGCACCTTATCTCTTGACTAACAACATCCAATAACCACGCTACTTGTATTCGATGTGGAGACAGATTCAAACAACCGGCTGCCGAATCGTTGCCGTGTATCTGATACCGAATATCGGCCCGCTTTTGACATAATAGCATCATTCCCTGTTATACACGCACGCTCTCCGCATCGCCAAGGAGGCTTCTTAGCGTGGGCGTTGATGTGCTATCTACGGGCGAATGCTCAACTGCACTAGCTGGGTCTAGATAGTGGGATTGACATATCGGCTTGACAATATATTTGTCGGAATAGTGGGGTGTGGCTCCGTATGAGACCGTTCAACGGCCGAGAACGGGCAAGAGAGAACGAAGCCTAAAGGAGCACACCTCTCAAATAACTGCTGCCCCTCATCGTATCCAATCATAGAATTGCTCAAATTTACCAGCGATATTCTCCTCTGACAGATTCATAATCGTATCTTATTCAAGGAATTCGATAGAAAGGATCTTCGAAACGCGGGGATTTGGCTATTGGTAGCCATGGACAAGATACTCGCCAGAGGGCTTAGCCGGGCTGGAGAGATAAGTAATGGAGCCACAGCAGTCAGACACCACTGCACGTCTGTTATGAAAATGTCATGGGAGTCTTTCTCACGAGGTGGTAATTTAAACAAGCCAATCTTGATCCTACTCCTCGTGCTTCTCGGATTAGGGGGCGTGGTTACGTTTATCATTCGTAGGCAGAAGCGAAGAGGTTTCATCACGAGACCGCCGACGCCGACGACACCTGGTCTTGAGAAGGGGCAAGCCCGAGAATTTGGTAAATGGACGCCGTCAGACTTCCGAATGCCTACACCAGAGGCATATCCGGACTGGTCGATCGAGAGCACAAAGCCACTCCCGTATCGACCATTTCGTTACGGGCCAAGGTACAACGTGACGATGGGCCTTAGGACACTGAAGCATGAAGACTGGATCGAGCTCGACAATCATTTCCCACGCTTCCATGCCGATAAAACAAGAAGAATTGCGGAGCGTGGCGCTAAGTTATGTATGACTGCGCCCGAGGCGTACCCAGCGGCAGTTGAGCTTCTAGAGGAGCTCACGGAATACCTACCGGCAAGATACCCTTCTCTGTATAAGCGCACAAAAGTCGGGTTGGATAACCTGTGGTCCGGCGAGAGCTTCGACATCGTTACCCGTCCTCTTCCAGAGGATCCCATGCAAATGTGTGCACGTCTCATACAGGACGACCTTGCCATCATGATCGAGAAGGCCGACGGGCAATACTATCTCCTCGCGGGTTGCATCGTGCTGCCTGGTTTCTGGCGTCTTGGAGACAAGTTTGGGATGCCGCTGTCTGAAATCCACACGTCGGGCGACGTGCCCCAATACAAGGAGAAGCTAGAGAAGGGTATGATGAATCTATTTCGGCGACTCAAACCAGAAGAAATCGTGGGGCGTCATAACTACTTTTTCCAAGTGGATGACGACCTCGGCTGGTCGTGGAGCGTCGGCCCTGAAGACGCGGATGTCACTGGACACGTTGGCTGGGGCACGGCTGAGAAGGGCCGGGCCATCGACCACCACCACTTCCGGTCCGAGAGACAGACGCTTCGGCGCTTGCCGAAAAGCGGCGGTATCGTGTTCACGATTCGGACATATTTTCACAAGATCAGAGAGGTCGCCGAGGAAGACTATGTGCCAGGAAGACTGGCTAGTGCTGTAAGGAGCTGGGGTGACGATGTGAGCCGCTATAAGGGCAAAGAGCGATATGCGGACGTCTTGCTAGAATTTCTCGATAAGAAGCACGAGGAGCAGGTTGCGAGGGGCCTAGATCTCAGCCGTGAGGATGAAGTTAGAGCCTACCCATATTAAAGTCTAGAAGTAATGATCTCGTAAATATAAATAATATCACGGGCGGGTGTTACTATGTACTTATCAGGTAACTTGGAGCTCCTATTGAATACCCGTTAGAGAAATAGAACGTACCAGTTATGCATATAGCAAGGAATATCGCAAGTTCGTGCTAATGGACAGCTCGCCATCTCGAGCCACCTAACCTTAGCTGGGTGGCATGTAGATAAGTAGGCATCCGAATTAATACAGCTTCCCCGTCGAAGGCGCAAGCGCATTCGCATCATTAAACATACACCAACGACGCCTACAACGCCCGACGGCGAAACCCATCTTCACCGATGGAACAACCACAACAGCAGCCCGCCGGCTCTCTGAGCTGGCGTCTCAGCTCCCATCCGATAACACTGCTCAGCTTCCTCGCCTTCCGCGTCTGTAAGACTTCACCATCACCAGCTTCGCATTCCCCATAGACCTCTCGGCCCTCCCCTCTTCCAGCCTCCTTCTATTCTTGCTTCTTCACTTAAGAAGCTCCAAGATAACCAGCTGACCTTCGCGCGACCGAAATATAGCCTCCCTCCTCGTGTACCTATTCGGCGTCATCTTCACAGACAACATGGTGCTCATCTTCATAATCACGATCCTGCTCCTAGCCGCCGACTTCTACAACCTCAAGAACATCGCGGGCCGCCGGCTCGTGGGCCTGCGGTGGTGGAACGAGGTCGACCCCTCGACGGGCGACAGCCAATGGGTCTTCGAGAGCAGCGAGCCCGGGACCAAGATCGTCAATCCCACCGATTCCCGCTTCTTCTGGCTCGCCCTGTACTCGCAGCCTGTGCTATGGGTCGCGCTCGCCATTTTGGCTATTATCCGGTTCAAGTTCATCTGGTTGCCGCTCGTGGGTGAGTACTTCTCTTCTAGTCCAGAGGATGGGTTTTATCGGGAGAGGAAGGAAGTCTTCTAAAGGGTAGATTATGTTTAAGAAACTGCTTGCTAATGTCTCCGCTCTGAATTCTAGCGATTGCCCTTGCTCTCACCATTACGAACACCCTTGCCTTCTCGCGCTGCGATAAGTTCAGCCAGGCGTCGAACATCGCAGGCAGCGCCCTGTCCACGGGTAACCTTGCTGGTAGTATCGCGAGCAACATGGTCGGGCGTCTGTTCACTTTCGGCCGCTAGGCATAAATGAACGGAATTTATACCGTCGTGTGCAGGAATCGAATTTAAGGACTGGGAATAGGGAATGAATTCGAGGTTTTGGCAGGGTCATTCCAGCGTTGTACGAGTATGCTACGAGCTCGTTATGCAATTTATATCTGTTTGTGTTAAGAAGCGATCAGTTATTACTATTTGTATCAATATGAGAGTTGAAGCATGATAAGTACCCGGGTCCTAACCTATATACAGTCCCGTCTGCTGTACCGCCTCAAGTCCCAACTGAGAGGGCTTGTGAACTCGTATGGCATACCGCAACACTCAAACATAACATTCCGCCTCCGTGTTTTACTCGCAATATGAACGACGACCTAAACTGACCCGAAAACGAAAAGCTTCATGCTTTTTATACCGCTACTACTCTCCATTGAGTTCTGGGAGCACAAAGATAGTATCATCACTATCTGCCATATATCGATCTATCCTTATGGATAAACCCATCGCGAGCTTTTCCCATACAGGAATAAGATGAATACTAAATAGACTGCCGCCGCCGCCACGGCTAAATAAACGAATGCTCGAAGGGAAAAGGGGTCATCGCTGACCCCTATGTTCTCCCTGATGGATATTACCTTCAACGCCAACACCCCATAATTTTGTAACGCAGAAGAAATAAAAGGATAAATAAAAAGGAGGGAAGGGAGGGAGGGAGAGACAGAGAGACAGAAGAAACGCCGTCCCAACAATAAATGATATTCAGGATTTGAGATTATATATTTTCTCTGCCGCTCACACGCCCACCTCTGTCTCTCTTTCTCTCTTTCACTCCCCCTCTCTCTCCGCGCCACCCTATCCCCTTAACCCCTAAACCCTTAAACCCGTAAGTCCGTCCTCAAGAGGGACCACCCCTCCGCCCGGCATGTTCTATCGCGGCATCAAGCTGCCTCTCCTCCTCTTCAAGCCGTCTGATCTCGTCCTCCGTCATGCCTTCCTCGACAAGATGCGCATACCGCGAGGCGATGAGCGACGTGGGCGTCGGCGCGCCCCTCCCATTCGCACCCCCATTCACACTCGCACTCCCATTTCCATTGCCACTCCCGTTCCAGCCATTCAAATCCGTCTCGCTCGCACCCGCACCCGCACCCGCGCTACCACCCGTTACGCTACGTCGATGTTGATATTGATGTTCATGTTGAAGTGATTGTCGATGGTGGTCAAACGGCACCGGCACCGGCGCCGGAGCAGGCGACGCAGCCGAGCGCCGCCGATCCGAATACGGCGCGTAGAGGTCCGCGCTCGCCCGCCCGTCGTACGCGGACTGCTGCGGCGACGACGACGACGACGTCTCGCGCACCATCGCCGGCATCTCCTTGTCGGGCATCATGGCGTGCGCGCCGTCGAGGTCCGAGGCGTAGCTCGGCATCATGTGGTGCGTCGTGGCGTCGCCGCGGCGGCTACGATGCCGCCGACGATTACGGAGGCAGAACAGCCATGCCAGCGCGCCGAGGAGCAGGAGTCCACCTACCGAGGCGCCCACGGCGATGCCGATGATGGCGGCTTTGCTGAGTCCGTTGTTCGAGCTTTGCGAGGAAGGGGCCGCGACGCCGAGGGTGGCGCCCGGTTGGCTTGTCTGTGACGTGGGAGATGTCGTTGCTGGAGTCGGTGTCGTCCCGGGAGGTGAGTTCGGGGATATGATTTCTTGTCTGGCTGGACGAGCTACGCCGCCATTGGTATTGTCAACTGCTGTCAGGTTCCCAGCGGCTGCCGCTGGGTCTTTGTCGAAGACCACGAATAACTGGGAAGTGCTACTGCCCGAGAAGGACTTATTCCTCCATTCGCACTCCAGGTAGAGGGGATGGTATAGAAAGTACGATTCGTCGCCCCATTCGACGACGACGCTATCGTTATTTACTTGGATGACTTCGTTAGTTTTGTCTATATGTGTCGATCGACGTTGTTTAGAGTAGTCCTTACGTTGCATATGAATGCCTTCTGTGTCTGCGCGGGTTGAGTCCGGTCCGCCAACACCGACATTTGCTGTTGGTGGAGATGGCTGGTGATATATGGTATATTCTTTAATGGGCGTATCGTCGTGCCCATCTGCCGATCCAGTCGTATTATATTTCTTTAGCTTGACTGTCTCTATAGTCACATTGTGGGCGGTGAAGACGAATGTTGTTGTTGGAGTGTTGAACTGAGATATGATTGCCGGTGTTGGCAAGGCATCGAACAAAACTACCTGGCTCGCACTTGTCCCTGCTCCGGCTCCCAGGTCATTCCCGCGTAATATGATCTCTCCGGTCTCATCGGCCGCCGATAGGCCTATTAAACAAGCTACAAGCGTAGTTATGGCGACATTGTGCCGCATTGTCGTGAAGTTCAGCACGGGCCGGTATGTCACCTCGGCCAAGCTGCTCTATGACCGGATTCGTGCCAAGTCCTCGGCGCACTCGCTTCCCACCACTCGGCGTTGATATCACGGCGACGTACGCGCTCGTGACAGGATAATCTGACCTCTGTTTGTTTTCGTATCGGCCTAGTTGATGATGATGGTGATGATATCTATGACGTATAATAGAAAGAGCGCCAGGCTAGGGAGAAGAAGAACAATACAGTCAGAGAGAAAGACAAGAGGCCTACACTAGGGAAGCAAGAAGATGGTTGAGTCGGGACAGGGTCAAGGGTGAGTGTTGAATTCCGCAGTGCAGCACAACACCCAAGCGGCCAGTCAGCTCTGGCATAGCTGAGCTCGATGTGACCAAAAGAGGATTTGGCTTGGGGTCCAGGTCGTCTACTGTCGCAAATATGTGCCAGCCACGGACCCAAGTAAGACAGGCTGTGTCCCTTATTAGACCAGTGGAGAAGTGATACGCATTGTAAGCCGTACTTTTTTTTTTTTCGGTAAGACACACCCTAGTACTGGGGGATTTTATGTATGTCTAGGTAAATGTAGGCTTAACACCAACATTTAAAAACTTCTCAGCTTTGAGGAGAGAGATGGTACTCAGTACAGTAGTTGGCGCGAAAAGCTGCGTGTGCCCTATTTCTTCATCTGAACGTCGTCATCATACACGAACGGCAGATGCGATTCTCCGGACTCGAAATCCGACTCCCTGTGTTTGATCAGATCAGACGAGCGTAATTAGTTTCAAAGATTGATCCTTTTCAGCAAGGCTAGGTCATTCTTAGTAACGGCAGCACCCCAAATGCTCGAAGCACATACATAGTATGCCTCTGGGGATACTGCGTATTGCGGGCTGCTGCAATGCCACCCACACAACCAGAGAAACGGCGTTGCAGCTTACGGCGCAGTCTTCTTCCATCTTTTCCGCCAACAACCATAAACGACAGAGTGACATGCTCGAGTATCGCTTAGTTGGGTTGGACATTAGATATTTCTAGCGCTGTCCGTTGAGAAAAGACGGAACGATTCTGCCCGCGGGGGGCGCCAGACTTGGCTGATGGACTAACAGAGGTGTCTTTCACCCCACCGTCACCGCATTGGTGGGCTGAGGCACGTTTCGCATGGGTTCTAGATCCTCCATGCCAAATATAGCCCGCCTACGCAGCACTAAACCAAGGCCGGGCTGGCGGCGGCGGTGGAACGAAGCGGACGAATGATTCTCAGCCCTACTGTACTGCAGACCATGTATGGTATGCTGCCGTTCCAGAGACGAACAAATGGGGGCCGTCGAGGACGTCCATATCGCCTGAATTGGATGGAGGAAATGGCCTGGGGGCAGTAGAATGGTCAATTGCTTCATCTCGACCAATTAATTATCGATAACTGATGAAAGAATGACGGTAAGAAACCGACGAGGGTACCTAGGACAGGCTAGGCGTAAGACCGAATAAGCATAGGGGGTCACATTCACCCAATAGTCCATAACGGCATCATACGCTAGGTAGGCAGGCCGCTTGCGTACTCAGTAGCAATACTGTAGGACAAGAGTGTGGCTGAGGCATTGCAGGATCGTGAACCCAAATGCCCATTATGCATGCATGCAATATTTGGCCAATAGGTATCTGGCCGGCACTCGGGATCACGGTATCTTCCTCGAACGCGAATCAGGCGGGATGGATTCAGGTAGGTGAGCAAGCGAGGACAAACATACATATATGGTGTAGAGAAGGAGTAGTACGCTTGTTGCTCCTGTAGGTATACTTAGAAGCGGCGGTACGTGTGTTGACATCAATTCCTACATTGTGCATCTGTACGCCAGCACCCCATCAATCCGAGCCAACAGCAGCATCCTTCCAGCTGTGCCCCCAAACTACATGTAAGGCAAACGGAGCCTGCACTATGATATGACCCGAGCTATTGCTTTTAGTCCCATCTCTTTAGATAGATAATAGAGCGCTCGCTATTGTTGTCTTTTCCTTCTATAAATGTATTCCTTTGTGGCCTATGTATGTATTTTTGTAGAGTGTAGGTTCTGCTATACATATTGCCTACTATCTAGCCTAGGCCAGTCGAGGCGATGCACTCAACCGGCTCGTTCTCCGGGCAATAAGACCCGGTCGCCGAAAACCATGGACTGACACCTGACACCACCTATCTGCGAGAGGAGTAGATGTTTTGGAAAAATATAGATCTCGAGTCTGGCGGATCACCTTCGTTCATATAGGAGAGTAGTGCGTATGCTGCGAGCACGCTTGGGAGTTCTATACCTGCATAGCATACTATCATGGATGTATAGTATACAAACTTTTACGAACCAGCCTTTTCCCGTCAATGTTTACTAGTAAATCGGCAAGGCATCTTTAAGGTATGGTCAACGCATCCTTTGATTATGATCGTGAGCGTATTTTTGACTCATTCTATTTAATTCATCCCGGTACAAGTACACCACATCAGTATGCCCCATCTCGTGGCCATTATAAATATACAACAAGCTGCCACCCTCGAGGCAGACAAATTAAATTAAATCAATATCTCTACTGGACCAACCCGTTACCTCGTGCGACTGTTCGTATCTCATGTGGTGGAAGGAATGGATAAAGGGAAGTAGATGATGATGCGGGTGATATGCTTCTCTGAACTCCTGTCCGACCGCCGTAGGAATCGTATAATCTGATTGTCCAGAGAAAGACTGAACAATATGCGGTGGGATGGTGCGGGGAATTCACTATGCGAATGTCATTGTAATTTCCTTTTCCTTACCGAAGTCTTCATCCTCATCGGCCCATGGATCTTCAAGGGCTAGGTTCGGTGTTGTGTGGGACGTCCTCATTTCTGGACGCGTAGGACTAGGCGTATTCATATAATCTTTCATAGGAGGTGGTGGCTCGGATTCTCGGAAGGCCGTATCAAATGTCATCTGAACATCATCTGGCTCGTGGTGAATATTGTGTCCGTGGAGATTCCCTGACCGTGACGTGGGCGTCCCGTCAAGACTTTTAGTTTCACGTAGCATGTCTCGTGGACTTGACTGTGTAGATGGCGAGATATCGAGCTTCATTGGCGGCAATGTGGAGGCCAATTCTTTGACTTGCAGCTCCTCATCACGTGCCAACTCGGCGCGCATGGCGTCGACATCAAATAATACGCCGCTATTGTTGTTACTCTTTTCCTCGGTCCGAGATCCATCTGCTGTGCGTTTACTGTCTTCGTAGATCTCCCAGTCCTGACGCTCGGCTTTCTTCTTCCGACCAAAGATACCCCAGCTACTCTTCCCTTTCTTCGTTTGCCCCTCCTTCTCCAGTTCCTTACGGGCTTCTTCAATCTCGTTGATAAGTTCGATTTGTCGTTCTCGGTGACGGTCTGGGTCGGGATCTTCAATCTCTCCGAATTCATCACTTTCAACTACCCAGCCGCATTCTCGCAGGAGGCGAGGCATAGCGGTTCGGTATTGCATATGACCTCCAACCAGGTTTGTGCAATCAAAGTTTTCAATGTCGGGTACATCGTCTATTGAGGCTAGGCCAGCCACTCGTCGAATACCTCCATTCGTTAAGCGGAAAAGATAACCTAAAATCCAGTCGTTTCGGTTATATCCATTGACGAACCGACCGGCGACGACAGCCCTGGCTCTGACAATTTCTTCCCTTTTCACGACAATAGGTGCTCCGAAGAGGTAGACATTTTGTACGAGTCCATGTGCACCCTTTCGGGCGAGTTCGAGTAGACAAGAGAGGATGACACGTGATCCAAGGGAGTAACCTACTAGAGTGATGGGACGGGTGCCCAGATTCCTGTCTATTAGAGAATCTGCGAGGATGAGGCCAGCAGCCCACGCTCGATCCAGCGACACCGCCCACGGATTGTCAATCAAGTATGCGAGCTTCGACAATACAACTGGCAATTGCAGAGCTGCCATCAGACTGATCAAGATCGTACTACCTAGTACTTGCTGAAGACCTTGGGTGAGAGCCTAATATTATGAGCTAAGCGTCGATTTTGGAACCCTGAGCAAATTACTTACTTCCGTTGCTAGAATGTTAATGGTGTCACCCATACTCGTTAAGAGTTCCGGCTCCCACAATATGGAGTATAGATCACCCATGATTGGATCCACGGTACTGAACGGTAACCGGACGTCGTCGACTTTGCTGGTCAGCCATCCGGAAATTGTTATTATGAGATTGACCCGCTTATTGTTATTAAGTGGCCGGTACTCGAAAGTCTTCACGGCGCCTGTCCTGCGATCAGCAGCCTTTCCGCCCATGAAACTTCCAGAAGCCGCGGCACCAGATGTGATAATGGCCGCTCCGCCGGCTCCTGCTAGGAAAGAGCTCGTCCCCCCAATACCAATTGTCGTAAACCCGGCTGCGAGACCCGCGCCGATTAGAGGCGCCAATAACCCCGCGGACAGTCCGATCACGAGACCACCGCCAACAGTGGCCAGCCCCATCATTACGAAGCGCTTCTTACGAGCCAGTTTTCTTCGATTTTCGAGGTGTTCTTCTTCGTTCCAATTTTCTTGCTCAGCCTGCTGTTGCATTTCCAAGGCATCTGTTACACGCTTCTCGAACCTGCAGATATCTATCCAAGGAACCTCCAAATCCTTGCCTACTCGTTCTAGAAGTACCCTCGATCGCGCGTCATAAATGCCATCAGCTATTAGGACAAGGAAGAGGTCACAGAGTACAGTCCATCGCAAATCGATATCAATCTTGTCCGTGCTGGGTAGTTGGGAGGGTGTCTTAACTTCTGGCATTTCGTCGCCCTCGTGGTTCTCATACGGTGGCGGTGGCTCTGCCGACGCTTCTTGGCTAAGATCACTAGAAATGGATAGCCGAGGGGTATTCTTTCCCGACCTTTTAGGTGTTGAGGCCGCTGGAGTTTCTGCCATGGGGTTCTTCACCCTCGCGTTTTGCATGAGAGCCGGAGTAAGGTCGGCAGGCTGGACGCCATGGTCGGATAGCTGTTCTATCATAACCTGCTCTGCGGAGCTGATATCCATATGCGCATACAGTCGAACCATAATCTTTTGTGACCACATCTTCATAGTTTCAACGGCTATCTGTAAATCTTTCTTCGCACCTTTGAGTTGTTGCAATCGTTCCGCATTAGTTAACATGCCCGCCAATTCCAAGCGGGCAATACCGACGTAGGCTATCCTCTGTCCTTCAGTCAGGAGGTCCTTGGTAGCCTGCAATTGGGAGACGGCATCGCGCTGTTCCTCATCCATTTCGGTCATGCTCGTAGATTTGACATTATTAAAAAGGTATCGTGTATTGTCGTCCATACTTGTCTCAGACTCTGCATCTTCATCATCTATGACCCGGGTATACCCTTTGCCGGCGCCGCCGAGGCCGGCATATCCGTACGCCTCATCTTCGTCTGGATTGTGCTCCTTTGCTATAAGTCTATTGTCATCGTCGTATATATCGTAAGGTGCGTAGGCCGGCATGGTTTGCCATCCGTCTTCAGCATCGTCGGTTTCTTCCTTTGGAGCTGTAAGTTGTTGGTGAGAGAACTCAGAGACTCCGATATTATGGCTTGCCGCGCTGGCATCTCGGCTGTGGCTTACGCCGGGAGCTTTCTCGGCCTCGGCTGCTTGCTTGGTCGCTTGTACTTCCTTGAACGACGGCCCGGATATGGCTTGAACCTCCTTGGTCCCAGTGCTCCTATGCTTAGAGGCAATTGGGCGTTTTATTTCCCCATCCTGAGTCTTCTGAGTCGCGATGGTCCATGTACCTCGGCCGTTATTTGCAGGTGTAGCAATGGGTGTTGGTTTTGGTGCAGACGGGGTATCTTGAAGGGCTCCCTTTTCGCTGTTTGATACGTTCGAGCCGCTTGTTTCAGTACCGGCGCTCGTTGAGGTTGGGGTTGGTTGCTCTTCTACCGATTTCTTGTTTGCGACAGTCTTCGAGGTCTCTGGTGCTGGAGACTGCGGAGTCCCCTTCTCAGCTATATCGGGCGCTTGAGGGGGCATGCTACTCTCGGTCTGCCCAGCCGCAGCGCCCGCAGGCTGGTGTTCGCCGTTCTCATCTTTCTCTACGGGGCTTACGTATTTTCGGATGGGTAAGCCAAAATCGTCGACTTGGGGACCGCCGGCAGCTGCCATGGGTGCTGTTGTTTCGTGCGCATGTGGGTGGTGCAATTTACTGACCCTGCCAGACTTGAGCAAAGGCACCGTATCTAGGTAGATTTTATATTTTGTAAGAGAGTTGTCGGTATACCTATCGCAGTATCAAGGTCCAGAAAGCCGTCACGATGAACAAAATGTTGAGGTTCCTAGCCTGCTAGTTGCAGGCGTCGTTTTGGCGTTCCCCACAGTGCTGTCAGTAATGGGTTTAGGTCACCAGGTTGCGATACGTGATCAGGGATCGGCGGTGTACCCCTAGGCACTACGCAGAGCCTGGTACTTACCTACGTAGTACGGTGGTCCGACGCGCAATGTCGTGACTCTCTGCATAAACCGATGGGGAACTTTGCTGCGGCGTGGAATACTAAGTAGGTACGTAAGTGAAGCACTCGGCAGCGCTGGAAATGATCAAGTTAGGTAGTTACTGGTATATAGGGGCGTGGCCGCCAGAAACAGGGGTTCAGTGCTTTACAAGTCCAGTTGCATTTGTTCAAACCCCACAATAATGACTACCTAATAATTGCCCGCTAGTGCGCTTACGTTAAAGAGGTTATTTCAAGTCCAAGTCTTGCACTTGAAAGAGCTGAACGTCGTGACTCCCCTTTAGCCCAAGCTACTAAATATCAACTTCCACTATGGCACCCACCTAGGTACATACCTAAGCACCTGTACTTTGAATGCACGTGCTGCAGCAGCGTACATAGTAGTATAAACCTTAGTAGTATGGATTTTTATTCGATGGATACCTAGTAGGTCATTCAGTAAGAACAGGGTCCAGGTGACCCCAATATCCATATTCCTGGACTGTGATAATATGAGGCTGGTATCTCAAGACCTCGGAGTGATAATTAGGATCAACGATGGTATCAGTGACTGTTAAGGCCCGTGTAAGAACTTTGCCCTCCCTAGAAACGCCATGCAAATGCTTTCTTCGTAATCGCGAAGGTGGAAATTTATATTGCCGTCCAAGATAATCATTCATCGCCCACAGAAGCCTCTGCAGCCTGTGCCTGAACATCATCAGCCCTATTGTTACCACCACCACCATCATCATCTCCTCCACCTCCACCAGCAGAAGCAGATTTTGACTTGTGTTTGCGCCGGCGTTTTCGTCCAGAGGCTTCTCCGGCAGCCTCTACTTGCGCTCCATTATCCGGTTTCGCCTCCTCCAGTTCGGCCGTTTCATCTGTCTCTGTCGCGGCTTTCCCTGCGTGCTGTGGCTTTTGTTCCTTTTTCTTCTTTACGGACAGCGGATTTGGTTCCTTGCGGCCATACGCCTTTTTTGTCTTCTTCTTCTCAGGCTTGCTCGGATCGGTCCTTTCCTTTTTCCTGTCGCCATCATCGTCATCCGTATCTTCTTGCTGTCTCTTCCTCTTACCGCCTAACAATTTGAGCTCCGCAGTATATTTCGCCTTCTCATCTCGCGAACGTGCTTTTACTGTTGTCGACGATGCTGGTTCCATGATGAGGACAGAACGCCGGATGTACAATAGGGGCACGACCTGAATTCCGTTCCGCAACGAGGATCGAATTTCATCATCGTTGATGGCGCAAACGTAACGGTGCTTATTTATCCCGTTCTTACTCGGATCGACCACGGAGTGAAGGCAATTTACTTCCGCTGTTCAAGATGAATGGTTAGTAACAGACGACTGAAATCGCGAAAATAAGCCCAAAGGCTTCCATAAAGGGAAGCAAGAAGCTTGGTCGAATCATACCAAGAGGTTCGGGGTAGTCGGAGGGATGGTGCCCGCATCGTCGCCGTTCCACTTTTTCCTTTGCGAAATCGATCACAGCTCCTACGCTGGGCTCATTCTTCCTAGCGTACAACCATCTCATCGAGCACTGAGTAATTACTAGGCGATCCGATTAGCATAGCTCCAGGCTGTTGAAAAGAGCAGATGGACGCACGTAGTTTCGTGTGACCGTGCAGAGTCCCCTTCAATATGTGGTCGATGTCCATCTTACTACGAATAGCCGCCTCTAGAAACTGGCTGTCGCAGAGGACTTGGTAGGGTTCACGGAATCCGAAATTTATTTCTGCAGATGAACTGATTGAGCGATGTACTTGATAACCTGGATATATACGTGAGCCTACTCACCATATTGGTTCATCAACCGCTTGTACTGCTTCGATCTCTTTGCGCGCGGCATCTTCCTGTGATGGCTGATTGACCTGGGTAGCTTTTGTTGTGATTCAATCCAGAGTTGGCATTAGATCCATATGTATCGTCCGTGCTACGGCTCGTAGGGGACAGATTATTGGAGTTCAGCTGAGATGATTGAAAATGAAGCTTCCCGACAAGAGCTTTTTTTGAGGTTGTATACCTAGGTAAGACGAGGGTCCTTATCGATAGTATCGTTATCTAGGATGGACAAGGTTTCCCCACTAACATAGGTACTAGGTACCAGATGCCTCCTTTGTGCCAGCAGGTATCGAGCTGCAATGCAATCGACTTGGTACTTGAGTATTCTTCTCAAAGAATTTGTGTAGATTTCTTGGTCTTCCACTAAATATTTTATTCTATTCGTTTTATTCTTGTTCGTACTGAGATTCTCTGATGTGAGTTAACTCAGAGTTCTATCCGCGGGCCGACACGGCGGACCGGCGCCGAAAAGCCCCACCAAAGCTTTATTACATCCGATCACACCGGCTAAGCATAGCTAGAAATATATATAAAACATACTCGACGCCCATACTAGTGATAGTGCTTCCCAATGTGAGATCTAGTAGCTGAGTCAAATCGCCCGCTAAGAACAGGACCCTTGAAATCTATGTAACAGGGCCCAAAACTATATAGACGGATTGCGCCGGCATAATCCAGCTACAACGCTGATATCGTCAAGTTTTCCTGAACGGATGTCGATTAGTCTTTGTAATTAACTACAATAAGGAAGAAGTGCGACTCACCACCCGAACTCGCCAGTCCTTCTTCGATGGCGTGTTCCATGAATGGACTCTCCGCAAAGGGATCAGTTGCAACCGCTCTGGCCGCCTTCATAAGCTCGTCCGCAACAAAAATCATACCTCCGTTAGCGCCGTGAGTGCGATCACCATGAGCTTGATCGCCTTCTCCAGCTTCCCAGCGTTGCACGCTATTCGCGACGATATCGACAATTTCATGTTCCCAGAGGTTATCGGTAACTCCGTCAGACATTGCAAGACATATATCTCCTTCGGCGAGCTCCACAATATCGACCACCGCATTCTGATCTGGCGTATCCGGGCTGTTCGTACCGAGCTGTCTTGGGCAGTCGAACCAATGCCATTGTTCTTTTGACTGGTAGATGACTTCCCGACTTTTACTCCGGACTACCATGACTTTTGAGTCGCCTAGATTAGTTGCGTATACAAGTGGCGTAATTGTCGACTGTGGATCCGTTAAGTCACCCTTGTAGAAGAGCTGTGCACCCGCAGCTGTTGTCGTCCCCAAACAGTCATTAGGGCCAGATGTAGCCTCGACTGTCCGCTCATATGCTAACTGCAAGTATCGTTTCGGGTCCGGCTGGTAGGAGCTTTGTGGTCGAGCTTTAGCAATGTCCTCCTCCATAGCCATTACCCAAAAATGTAGAATCAGCCGAGACCACAGGCTTAGAGTAGTGTCAGCAGCGGTTTCAGTGTTTGTTGACGACAAGCAATGCGTTACCCTGCGTGACCTCTCGGCCGGGATGACCACGCGCCCACTCCATCATTGGAACAAATAAAGTGATCGCTGGCGTAGACGGCATCGTCGCCATTGGTCCATCCTCGAATAAGCTCGCCGTGAACGAAGACGCGCCTGTCACGACTCTGGTGATGCGTGCTCAACGGATCTGAAAAAGAGCCAGATGGTGGTGACAAGAATGGCGGGGGAAATGGTCTGGGTGAGCGTTTTGCGAAAAGCGCAACGCCCGTCTCGAAATGAAATGGAAGCTTCTGATGAGACTCTGGTAGAGGTGGGGTGACGTCGCCGGTGCTGCTTGCTGCGCTAGTGGAAGAGATGAGGCTAAGTTGCTGGTCTCGAAAAGACCATGCCGTAGAGTAAATACGGTAGCATGGCCGTCGCGTCGGACCTAGGATGGAGGCCAGCACGGGGAGAGGTGACCTCCTCATCCCCACGATGCACGCACGCGCAGACCAGAGAAAGACGACGAGGCTGGGGCACTATTCACATAGTGGGATGGGACGGGGGTCCAATAGTGGTGCCACGCCCTTGCTATCGATAATGACAATGTGAAGTTGATATCGCCCCTGGAACCCTGCTTTGTTGAGATTCTGATTAATTACGTAGGTATGTAGTAGGTAGAGATAGATGCTACTACGTAAGTACTTAGATAGATAGAAGCAGGTGCATGTGATAGAGGTATGTTGGTACCTGGAATACTTACCTAAGCTTACCCGGTAGTACCTTGGACTAAGGAGGCCTGGATGACCTTAAGACTCTCTTTGAGTTTCTCTAGGGGCGCAAAATTGTACCCCTTAGACTAACCACACGCGGCATCTTCGGACGTATCACAGCTGCTTCTATACGGTTAAAGAATAGATAGTTTTTCTAAGGCCAAAATGCTTTCGTTATATATGAAAACATCTAAGGCTTACTGATACTCGTTACGGTGTATGTGAGCACGGGCTTTGTTATAAGCTTTGCAAATAGAAAAGAAGGGAAGCGCTGCGCTATGTTTTTAAGGCAAGCAAATGAGCCAAAAGCGAATAACCTCAAAATGCTGTGAAGGATCAAAACTAGCTCTCTATTATATCTACCAAAACAACATGACAAAGCAGAGCTACAAGGAACGCTTTCCAGACCTGGTAAGAAATATTTCCATAGTGAGACGAAAACGTCCCGTTTTGTCGTAAGTTTTTAGACCTACCCCGTAACGCTTTGAGCAGCACTAGATGGGTTCAACTGCAGCTGGATGTTCTTCACATCAAGGGACGAAATTGCAATGTACAATTTTAGATCAATACGGAAAAAAAAAAAAAAAACCATCGGCACTGCAGATCAGTTCATGTCCGAAAATAAGCTGAGCCAAACGGCACGCCCTTGGCTGCGAGAACTGCGCGTACGCAAACACAAGCATCTTGATGGTGTAGATAGCTTAGTGAACCAACGAGTGCAATTCTTTAGCGCCTCATATGATTTGAGTGCTTAACCCGCGTATTCGCCCATGTTACATTGAATTGTTAACTTCCTGCCAAAGACTTTAGGTGTACAGGGTATGGAAATACGAAAAAGCGAAAGACCACCTGGTCTGGGGTCCGTATTACTACCTACTAACACCAGCTTAAACTGATAATGCCAGATGCTAGGATTTTAGCGCTAAGGCTACACCAGGACACTACACTGCGGAACAATAAAATACTTCGCTATCTCAGGCATGGTATTAACCATCGCGAGTAGGATAATAGTGTGGACGGAGGTTCAAGTATTAAACCTGACTCTACCACATGGACACATAGTGAGGAATTGCAACGGAGAGGTAGAATACAGTGGTAAAGCTTTCAAGCAAACTTAAATGTAGCGAAAGCTACCGAGATAGGTAATATACGACGCAATAGTCCACACTAATGCCACTAGCATCCAGGACTGACGTAGTGTATCCGAGGAACATCTAGCTAATATTTGATATCGCACACAGTATGTGTCGTGCTGGCGCCCTCAATGATAGTGCCGCATCATCCGGCTGCTGCCGATTAGGACTGATGCGCACCAGGGTCAACCTAGGCGCAAAACTTGGACGGCTATGTTCACAGAGGCCAAGCGGGAGAAAATCAAGAGTTTGGCGCTCTTTTGGGCAGCATGATTTGTGACAAGGGACTGGTCTATATGTATACTGCTCAGGTGGGTGTACGCACTACTGCATGGTGTTTTGGGCGTTTACTGTAACTCCACCTGCCTATCAGCCATTCTCCCATCATTGCCTTGTCTTTCTCGTTTTCAATTTCCGTCCAGCTTTGACCGGGCTCGACAGACGCTTTTCTTTACCTCTTCCCTCTTTCTTTGGAAAAATTTGGTTGACTTTGTTCTACACTACATTCTAGAGAACCACCACTGCATCGCTACTAAAGTGTCAAGATCAGTGACCGACGCTTCCGTGACGGACGGGGACGCAAAAGAGTATATAATCGGCACTACGGCAAACTTATAATACAGTTATTCACCTAGCGGCTACGTAGGTATATACGTCACTCACACCGGCAACTGTACAGCCACAGCATCTAGGTCAGCATTAATCTAACCTCAGTACCTAGGTACATAGTCCAGGCCGTCTTTTGTTCATGCCAAGCAGGCCGCACTGGTACCTGTCGTCATACAGGCGTCCAATCTCTCGTGTTGAATCAATACCAAGCGACCAGCAGGACCAGCAAAACCGACCCAAGCCCGGCCAGTCGAACCAGTCGTGGTCGCAGGCTGTCGACTCAAGCTGCAAGCCCCCAGCTTTTGAGACCTTCCCTTTTTCTGACGTGGATGGCAATCCGTCTGTTCGTAATTGCGTGTCGGTGTGGATATCGCGCGCACTTATGCGGTGCCACCCGGATCCCGTGAAGCTACAAAACTCACTCGTGCCCACATTCTCCTGATACAGTCACACTACAGTCGCATGTGCTGACTGACCGTCGGTACTTTTTGGGCCGGCCGCGCGAAACTGGGTGGTTGGTTATACAAGCTTTCAACACCCTCAAAAAATTTTATAGTGGCTCGTTGCTATTGTTGTTGCTTTCATCCCTTCCTATTTCTTTGGCTCATCTCTCTCATCCTTAGCCAGCGACGCCGACGGACCGGCGGAGTGATCGAAACGGCCGTTCTTTGAGGGCTACCTCATATCTACCTGACTCGCCTGCACCTGAGCCGGCATTGCGCAAAGCAGACTCAAACTAAAACAAAAAAGGCTGCAGATAGTGGTTCCAGTACGCGGAGAGCTCGTCGAGACTCTGACTGAGAGTTGAGACAGACAAGATGGTCAGGAAACGAGGTTAGTATATTCTCCTTTCGACATTCTTATTTGGATTCCCACCTCTCTCCCGAACGCCCGGTTCTGGGATTGTAATCGTCACACATGCCCTTGGAGTCCACAACTCGTACCCTGGCAAAGTAGCTCTGTCCCTGTACACGCAGATGAAGATCGCAGGATGAGAGGGCTCGCGCATTACAAGTCTAGTCAAGCAAAGAAACAGCTTGCGACATATCTAAGTCACCACGATGCTCTTCCTTGCTTCCTGTGTCAAGACCATGTCTCTGGCTTGCCCTCTGGCTTCTTTGGCGTGGGCCGCAGCGACACCGACAGCTGGGACTTTCCATGAAGAAAAGAGTAGGAGAAGTCTTCTGACTATATTCTCTTTTCTGGGCATGCACATGAGAGGCTGTGTTCTACACTACTAGTACACACGAAGTAGTTGAAACACCTCTCATCGTCGGTTCATTTCCTTCTTGCTGGGCGTTGAACAAGGGGTTCCACTGTTCCCTTGCACCATGGTGGGTGCTTGATTCACACTGGAATCAGACAATGCAATGCTTACAGGCTGCCTGCTATTTACTCAGTGGTGTAGTGGCCTAAAACGAAGCATTGCAACACGCATTGCAGAAGACTGAAAAGTCCACTGTATTCTCTCCCTATCCACCGAAGGCCTGTAGAATCTGTACCTAGAATTCATACCTATAGGTACTGTATCTACGGCAAATGCAGCAACCTCATGTCAAAGGCAAGCACCAGACCTGCAGCAGTCCTGCATTCTATCCTGCACCGTCCTGTACCGACCTGCACCACCTTACCTGAGCACGCGGCGGTCATCAAAACCTTACCTACGAATTCCCCCGTCCCTCTCCGCCCCGAGGCCATCCTTGCCCCCCCACCCCTTTACTAGCTGCCAATCCCTCGCCATAATTTGTCGTTCCTTTGACGCCAGCTCCGCCATCCGTCATACAGAGACCCTCACTGTACAAGTGTCAATGACAGTTCACTCACCTGACAGACCCGAGGACCTGACGATCCAACAATAACTCACATATCCGCTGCCTGCTGCTACCCGACGTTGCACTAACCAGCTCTCCCGTGATCCAAAAGTGCTCTCGTTTATGTCCCATTTCGCCGGTTCGCATTCTCCTGCCAATAGCGATCCGAAGTCTCTCTACAACGACTCTGCCTCGACGCCGCCGACGCCGCCGAACGGCATAAGCAGCCTCGCGAATCACCAATCGCCCTACCCCGGCAAGAATCCCGCCGCCACTAAAAGCGACTTCTTCCACCGCCGCGGCCACACCCGGGCCGTGTCCTCAACCATCCCGGCCTCGCCGCTCTGGGTCGACCATGACAGCTCGCCGCTGAATAGTTCGCCGATTACTGTTGCCGACCACAACCGTTCCCGAAGCCGTAGTTCCTCGCGCCCGCTGTCTATGGTCCAGGCCTACCAACCGCCCCGCATGGATGTCAACGAAGACACGATACCGGAGCTCCAGCCCATATTTACTTTTCTCAACAGCCATGCGAATAAGCTGTATCAAGAAGGATATTTCCTCAAACTTGATGACCAGAATACCCGTACGTCAGAGTAGAACGCGATGTGCAGTGCTGTGTGCCTGGACCCTTTCTAATTGTATGCAGAGGGCAAGCCGAATCCCGATCGCACATGGACAGAATGCTTTGCGCAACTGGTAGGGACGGTCCTGTCTCTTTGGGACGCCGCCGAGTTGGATGCTGCAGGCGAGGATGGAGAGGTTCTACCTAAATTCATTAACCTGACTGATGCGTCAATCAAAATGGTATGGTATCAATTCTCGGCTTGCTGTAACTGGGGCGCATTGGGCTGACCACTTCCCAGATTGAGTCTTTACCTACGAGATCAAACGATGAACAGCCTTTACAAAATATTCTTAGCATCTCAACGGCAGGGAGAAATCGGTATCTCCTACACTTTAATTCTAGGCAGTCCCTGATTCAGTGGACTTCTGGCATACGGCTTGCCATGTTCGAGCATTCTACGCTTCAGGAAGCCTACACAGGGGCACTCATCGCAGGCAAGGGCAAACAACTAAATAATATAGGTGTCATCATGGAAAGATCGCGGGTTCACGTAGATCAATGGGTCAGAGTTCGGTTCGGTGCCGGTGTACCCTGGAGACGCTGTTGGTGTGTCATCTCCCCACCAGACGAGAAAGAATATCAGAAAGCGATGAAGGAACACAAGAAAAAGAACCCGTATGATCGATCACATCCCCCAATATTGAAAGGCGACATCAAATTCTACGACCAGAGAAAAGAGGGCAAAAAGCAAAAGAAGGTGCAGCCCATAGCGACAATCAACGACGCCTACTCGGCATATGCGTTGTACCCACAATCTAAATCGTTGATTGATGCGTCCACCTTGATCAAAATTGAAGGCGATATTACGATACATGCCGATCCTCCTTCATCCACGGAAGGATTCGTCTTCATCATGCCAGAAGTAAATCCTGCTGTTAGCGGATTCGAAATGATGCTACGATTTTTGTTCCCTACCTGGGATACCTTTGGACTATACGGTCGCCCGGGGCGCTTGGTTGCCAGTGTATTGGATTCCAGATCCCTAATGTTCGCAATGCCCAAACACAAGCGCTACGGATATCTTGAGTTACTAGATGTGTCGAGTTTGATATTGACTGATGGAAACGCCAACCGCTCCGAAAGAGAGTGGAGAAAAAAGCTAAAAGAACTCACTGGTACTCGAATGAACACGACGACGGATGAAAGTGAGAGTAGCGGTACGAGTCGAACTAATAGTCGCACGAAGCGACTTAGTTTTGGTCATACGACAAGTGGGACCGCGAAACCTCGTGTAGGTTTCGCGGACGATACACCTCCGCCAACAGTTCGAGCATCACGATCCATGTCTCTTAACTCTGGCCCGGTGGCCACAAATGACATGACAAGCATGTCTGATGCACATCTTGCAGGGTCCGTTCCGCCGCCGGTTCCTCGTCATAATGAGAGTCCCTACTCTGTGAGCCCGAGCCCTGGATTTGGTTCTGACCCTACGCCTCCATCCGCAGCGGAGTTTGCAGCTGCCCCAGAGTCTGTCAGCTCGGATGAGGAAAGGATGGGACCGCCCCTTCGTGATTTTGATGGTATACGAAGGATGCAGACGCCAGAGCCAGTTTCTCAGCCACCAACATTTTCTCACGCCCCAGGCGACAAGCCCAGCAATCGACCATATCACTCGCCGGAAATGCGCCGCGCTAACAGCCGGTTATCTATCAACACACTAAAACAGCTTGCTACTGCTGGTAACGTACCTGTTGGCCAAGACGTATGGAGCCCTGAGAGCGAGAGGAGTAACGCAGAGCAAATGGAAGCATTTCGTCAGGACCCTGACCACCGTGGTGGACCTCCTGTACATTTACAAGCCAACAACGCGGGGCCACCTGCTAATTTTGGATCCCATGAAGCAAACACCTCACGCTCCCCAGGCCTCCCCCCTGACATGGATTCGATATCGCAACGATCAAGATCTCCGTTCAATCCAGCAGGAAATCCTCAATCTAATTCGCGCGGACCAACTCCTACTCCTCGGCCGAAGACCCCAACCTCGAGACCAGGAACTGCCCCAGGGAACCGACCTCCGGGACCCCCTAATTATGGCTTTCAGGGTAACCACCCAGCCTATCGGGGGCCGCCTCCTGCTGGACCACCACCAGGTCCTCCTGGCATGCCACCTTCCGGTAGAGGCCGCGGTCGCCCGCCGCCGAACATGGCAGGCCCCGGCCGTGGCTATCCCGGTAACGGACCTCCAGGCATGCACGGCGGATATCCCCCTGGTCCTTCAGGGCCGGGCGGTAGAGGTGGACCCCGATCTCCTCCACCTAATCGCGGGGAACAATTGCCTCCCTTGGACACCTCACCTGTTCGCAGAAAACCGTTACCAGTCCGTTCAGATAGTCTTCAGCAACGGTCAGGAAGAGACAACGTAACTCCAGTGACCGCATCAACTAGTAGTGCCAGCATCACGGGCCATCGCATGGATGCTGAGGGGTTTGGACAGGTTCGTCCTCAGAACGCAGGCAACTCCGCACCTCAGCAAGGTGTTCTGCGTTACGACACGATGAATAGCCAGGCCAGTAGCCGATATGACGATGGTGCGTCTACTTCAAGCCCTGATTACGCCAGTTCGCGACCATCAACTGGGACCTCTTCGTCGGTTGTTGAACGACCCAGGGCTGGTGTATTGAAAACAGTAGGGGCTGCAGAAGAATCATCAGGTCGATCAGGCGGTTCGAGTTTTGAAATTCCAGGTATTGATTTCGGCCCAACGCTTAATTATGCCACTGCACCGCGAGAGATATCCCAGCCCGGCAGTATTGGTGTTTCACAAACTTCGAATCCATCTGGTCACAGGGCTCAGTCACCTGCCGCGGCGTTTCCTCAGAGGCCACGCATAGCTGAAGGTTCACATAGCCGACAAGGTTCGGAAGAGAACGTGCGAAAGAGCGTAATTTGGCAGCCAGCGGCCGCAACTTCTGGCTCCCCTGGACCCAGCGGCCCCGGCCTTTCTGCCGAGGAATTTGTTCAGCAAAGGGCAGCAACAGCAACACCTTTGTATGCTCATCAACGTCATTCATCTGGCAATACCCTCGCTGGTTATCGTGCCGGTACACCAACTCCTCCTCTGGGTCGCAGTCAGGATAAAGACTACATTGGAACGGCGCATTCGCGGAACAGCTCGCACGATCTCCTACAGCGCCCAAGCTCTCGAGGGGCTGGGGAGCTTCTGCAGCGACCGAAATCCGGGGAGTTGTTCCAGAGGCCCGGGTCTCGCGGCGCAGGTGCTGTTCTGGGGGGCCAACAATCACAAGGGGAGTCGCATCTATCCGCTCGTGAACAGGAGCATGTTGCAAGGATTACTGGATCACCTCTTATTAACATGGCGGGGAACAAGAACGCGCCACAGGCTGGTGGAGGACTTGTAGGCGCAATTGAAGTCCGAGAGCGCGGGAGGGAACAGATGAAGCAAGGTTGGGCCAGTCAAGCCGCCCAGAACGCCATCCAGCGGCAACAACAGCCGGGCTTTCCGCAATACCAACAACCCATGGCATCACCACCCAGCGTCCCGCCACCGGCTGGTATGTATTCCAATATGGGTCGAGGGATGGTTCCTCCGTCGCCTAGACAACAAGGCTTCGGCATGCCTCGTGGCTACGGTGGTGGTCCTCCTGAACGAGAAGGGAATTGGGCACCTAGTCCGGGGGGGTTTCGATCACCTCCTCCAGGCAATATGGATCCACGCTTCGTGCCACCTCAAGGCCAATTCTCATCATCACCACCGTTCTCGCCTGGACCCAATGGTAGCTCGAGCAGTCCACGTGGACCCAGCCCATATCACGGACAGGCCTTTTAGAAGGACAATAATGACTAGAGACAATTGTACATAGGGCGTCTAGGCTCTAGTCTGGTAGATTAGGAGCGCTTCAGTAGCAAGATTCCGCACAAGGTGCAAGGATAGCATTGCATGAAAAAAAGGCATTGGTTGGTTTGCATCTTGGGTGGCATGGCGTACTGTAGGTTTGTATCTTAGTTGGGTGGACTGGGATCCAACTGTCTCAGCGTTTACAGATCATCCAGCGGCGTGACTAAGGCTGCTTTTTCAATCTAGAACAAATGCCCAGACTCTTTTTATTTGTTCTCACGAATCCAGTACTGTTGCATCTGCCTAGTTGGCGTGACCAGTAAATCATGATATTAATGCACTCTAGGTACTTCTATTTACCTGTTAGGTAAGTACATACAGAGTAGCGCGGGTAGGTACTTCCAAAGCTAGGTTGATACCTATATGTACCTAGTCCTACCCCACGTTTAAGTCTTATCAAGTTATACTGTGACCACAGGGCGTACCTAGGCAACAGACTGCACTCTCCGGAATCCCTTAGTTGATCATCCCCGCCACATGGTCTCACCACTCCGTAACCCCCCAACGAACCAACCCGCAGCTTTTGATCGTTTTGATTCCCAGGCTATTAGTAAACGCCTGGTTCAGATTTATTTTGTTTCGTTTTGGTGCAATAACTTTTCATTCTTCTTTCGATACGGGCCAGTCTTTGGCCTATCGGTTGTCCTATCCTGGTAGTTCTTACTACATTTCCTTCTGCCCACGACACCGTTAGGTTTGGGGGCATCATATGCTCCGTCGGCACACGTGCCTGGGCAATATCCGACTCTCCTAATAAGACAAATAAGGCAATAGATTGCACCGGCGAGGCGTGGCTTCCACCGGAAATAAGTGTGATACTATCACAGACACAGCCCCTCCTAGTTTCTTTCCTGCTGCACATCGAAGAGGGCTGCTTCTACAACTCTGCCTGTTTGTCAGTACCCATCAGGCTCCGGAGCCCCACCAACATCGCACAGGCAGACGCTCCCCCTTGAACGACCTCGTGGATGTTGACAGCGGGATCAGACACCACCACTTTCAGCCGCAAATAGATAGCCTACACACACATACTGGCATACGCTCTCCCGCAGTCTCGGCTCTAGACGAAAGGATACAACACTCCGCACTACATCACACATAAAAGCAGTACTCGGCAACCATGGCGAGCCGGAGCAATCAGAAGCGCGCTAAGAAGAGCGCCGACCCGCCCCTCCGTATCTTATGCTTCGGCAACTCCCTCACCTGTGGCTACCCCGTAGGCGACCCATACGCCGGCCGGCTGATCGAGAAGATCGAGGAGGCGTTTCCCGGCCGCAAGGTCGAGGCCGAGGTCGAGGGGGTTCCTGGCGATCTCGTGACTACCGGCGACTTTATTCCTCGAATGCATGATAGTTGTAAGTGCCTTTAATGAATTCTATGGGAGCACTTAGTTGTTCGACGTGGATTTGGATGCAACAGATTCCCTTCTCTGTCCGCCTTTTGTTTTGATCACGGAAGAGTTGTTGAAATGTTGACATTTTCGTTCACTCTAACTAATTATTATTGCCGCTGACATGACTGTTCATCTAGGGAGATTAGCAGACCACCCATATGACTGGACAATTGTGCTAGGCGGGACAAAGTACGTTTATTTTCCTTCTTGATTTACTGATTTGAGTTTCCTGGCCTTGCCACATGATGTCGCCATCTCATCATGCAGATATACTTCACAGAGGAAAACAGCACATGAATAATAAGGAGCTACAACTTGCTAACGTATCCTGCGCCTAGTGACCTCGGATGGGGCCGATCAGCGGAATCGATCATTGAGGGTCTGAAGAAGGCCTGGGACATCCCATTGGCGAAAGGAAGTAAAGTCCTAGCGCTCACAATAATGGAGACCAAGGGAAGGTTTCGCGACATTACCGAGAGGCGGAACGAAGTGAACGAGGCCATCAAGAACTACGAGAAGGAGAATTTGTAAGTGTATTTGTGTTTTTCCTCCCTTAACTGCATGGCTCTATCCTTCAATCCCACTGCCCGCCAGCCAGCCCTATCCCTTCAATGGACGGACGGTGGATTGCTCCATGATTACACCGTCCTCTCCCCTCTCTAACATTAGGAAATATAGCTACCACTTCGACCTATTCAAAGAAATCCCCTATCACTCCATGCCTCCGGAAGATCGGGCCAAATACTGGGATCCCGACGGCGTGCACCTTCAGACGGCAGGCTACGATCTCATGGGCGAGAAGATAGGCGACGCCCTGGTGCGGATCCTGCGGCTGGCCGAGGCCCAAGACACGGGCATCAGCAGCGTCGTGTTGGACCCTAAGCAGCGCAGGCAAATCGAGGATCTGATCTGCGAGGAGGAAATGGGCGACCCGCGGCTCCTGAGCCAGGGCTACATTGTGGTTCGTAAGAAGGATCTCGATTGATTGATTGGTCGATTAACTGAATGAATGGATGATTGATTGAATGAGAACGAGTTAGTCAGTGGATAGGTAAATATATAGATAGCGATAAAGACTTTCACGATGTTTTTTTCCCAGTTCAGAACAACAAGTATTGATAACGGGTATTTGAACCCACGTCTTATTTGATTTAAGTAAAAAATGATCAGAATGCTCCAGTTCTTCTCTGCTATGCTGTGCTGTGCAATGCTGTAAAGCCGCGCTGTAATCCCGGGAACCTCCAAAACGCCATCTTTGTGCAAGCTATGATAATCATGTTTCCTCAATACCTATTAGAAAACACGGATAGTCTTTTTCTTGCCTCTATAATCCAGTCGGATGAGTCTTCGACCTGGTAGGATCTGAGAGCCCGACCGTTCATGCCATCAAGCAACGCCATTATGTTGTAGTAGTTCGTATTCATCCGATTCGTCATGCCAAATTTCCATATCATTCTACCCATGCTTCCCTTAGTCTTTCTTTTCCTTCTTTGCTTCCCTTCTCCCGGTCCGTCTGTCCTATAGCACCAGATTGGCGGCGACGAAGTCGGGGAATTCCCGCTGAAGGGCGTTCGTGACGTTCTCGACCTCCTCGGCGAGGCCCTGCACGTTGGCATCCCAGTGCCGCATCTCCTTGCCCACGGTCACCTCGGCACGCCCGCTGCCCTTCTCGCCTGACGCCTCGCCGCGCTCGAAATAGATCCATTGCTCGACCTGGTCGATGCGGCCGACCAGACGGCCCTGCTCGATCATCTTGGCTGTCGTGTCCTCGGCCCGGGAGGCATCGAGACCCAATAGTTCGCCGAGCGCCTGGAAACTAATGTTGAGGTACAGCCGCGAGGCAGCTAGCAGATTGTGCTCCACGACGGCCTTGGCCAGCACCGTGGACCCGTCGGATGTCGTGGCTAGCTGATGCGGGGCAAGGCCCTGAGCGAACTTCTCGACCTCTTCGGGCGCCAGAAGGCGGTCGAGGAACATCTTCTCGAGCATACTAAATTCGTCGAGGTTGACAGCACGCTCGTCCTTGTATAAACGGGCGAGGGCACGGCTGCGCAGGGGGCCGGCGGGGGCGAGAATGGCGCAGCGCGCGGCCATGGCGAGAGTGTGGAGCCGCTCTTCCTCGGACACGGCGGGCGAGAGACTGATGTCGTGGTAGGCGCTGCTAGCACTGAGAAACTCGCGCTTGGCGTCCTGGATGCGGGCCTGCGAGAGGCGGAAGTGCAGGTTCAGGGCCGGGTCGGCCACGTCGTGGATGACGATCTTGAGCTTGTTCAGGTACGTCTCGGCGGACGTGGTGTCGTCAACCTCGAGGTAGTTGCGCACTATGCGCACCCAGACGGCGGCGCGCTCGGCGTCCGTCACCTTACGTTGCGTGGCGTCGAGCGGCATCTCCGACAGCACCTTGGCCGCCTCGAGGAAGTCCTCATTGCTCTCGTGGGCGTCGGCCATGAGGTTCCGCAGCGACACCACCTGGTCCAGGAGCGTCGCCGATGGCTGCGCCGCGATAGTATCGAGCGTGTGCTGGCCCACGGCCACGGTCAGGTCGGCGTTGTTAAAGCCGGCCAATACCTCGATGAACCGCTCCAGCACGCTCCGTAGAGCAACGACGCGCAGGTCATTGGAGAATATCGAGCTTGCTATGGCCTTCATGTCGGCCTCGACTCTGGTAGGCGACGAGTATGACTTAAGGTTCTCGAGCAGTGCCTCGTAGGCACCGGCTAGGTCATCAGCCGCCTTGGCCTCGGCCAGAAGCTGGCTGATTTGGGTCATATTCGGTCTTCGTTGTTCCCCTGGGCTCGTTCGGAATATGTAGCGTTGGGGTCAGAATTGACAGCTTCAAGATTGGTTGCCCACTTTTGGTTTTAGAACAGATACAGGCGTGTCTAGAGAAGTAGAGTATTAGATGTATGATGGAGGGGTGAGCTTTATCTGTGAATGAAGCTCCCAAAGATAACATAGGCGGCGGGTCGATAGAAGGTGGGGCAGAAAAAGCTGGGGTAGAAAGAGCTTTGGGGCTTGTCCCCCGGATGGGCCGTGCCAGGTGGGCAACCACATTCCAAAGTTTACTCCTGCCTGATCTCTATAGCTTACAGTATCAGTACCTGTCCACGGGGCGTCACTTTGCAATGCAACATGTACCTATCATAAGTATCAAAATGATTGCTACTAATATTTTCATTTTATCGGTAAGCGCAGAGGATGAATGCTGTAAGACTTATGATACTAATACCTACTCCGTACTCGTCATGCCTATATACTACTAAGTATATATTATACTTTTCAGCGTTGAATAACACACACATCGCCAGGCATGATATTCGCTATATGAGGACATGGTTAAGTCTCTATCACTCTACCGGTAACCCCTGCAAAACGAGTCTCGTTGTTTCTTTTCCCTTCTTGATATCCGTAAGTGCTGTGTCGAGTAGCCATAATACATCCAGTTTCTAGAATCTATCCCAGCCTCGGGAGCGTCTGAGATCAAGGTCCAGATAAGCAGTGATATAAACAAGTGCGTAGAGCCACACGAGCGTGAACGATGCCATCTCACGCATCTACCACCCCCTTTCCCCTTCAACACTTCCATCCCTTCCTCACGATCCTCCCTTGGCCTCAATGCTCAAGAACGATAGGCTTCCCCTTCTCCCAATTATCGATACTCTCCCGAACATTAACCCAATACCTCAACCTAACAGTCTCATCCCTCGCCTCCCTCAGCGCATCCTCCCCCTCCTTTCCCCCTTTCTGTCCGGCAACAGCAAAAAGCTCACCCAACCTCTTCACACTCGCCTCGATCCTCTCCTCATTCTCCTCCCTAAGCTCCACCAAATCCCCTTCCTCAGCCGCTTCCTCAATGCACTCCCGCGTCTCGAGCACGAGCATCAGCAGCTCCGGGTCCTCGACCTTCGCCGTCTCGTCCCCGGCGACGTCCATCCCCTGCAGCGAGAGCACGTACTGCGCCCGCGAAAGCGGGTGCGACAGCGTCTTGTACGCCTCGTTGATCCGCGCCGACGTCGCTTGCGCCCGCGCTTTCATGTGGTGCGGGTGTAGGTCTGGATGTGCGCCTGATTGCAGCGCGAGGAATTCGCGGCGGAGCGCGCGCACGTCTATCTCGAAGGGACCCTGTGGTGGGGGGCCCGCGGGCAGGGTTTCTGGGAAGAAGTCGTAGTGTGTTTGCGGTACTTTGGGTTTGTTGTTTTCGTTGTTGGTGTTGTTGGTGGTGGTCTCGGAGGAGGCGGGCTGTTGCTGTTGCTGTGTAGTGGTAGAAGTAGAAGCAGTGCCGTCATTTCGAAATATGGCGCTCTGCGAAAATGGCCTCTGTCGGGTCGCGGCCGTCGAGCTTTGCGTCATGCGATAGCTTCGAGAGTGCGAAGAAGTGAGAGGCGAGCTCGATTGTCTGCTCTGTTGTGACGTCGACGAAGCATGCAGGCTACGCGTTGTCGAAATGTGCTGTTGCTGCTGCTGTCTGCAGAAAGCGCAGAGACGACGCAGCGGCTTCGCAGTGGACATAGACGGCGACCGCGTGTTTATCTTCTTATTAACGCAGAATTGTCGTCTGATCTAGATACCATAAAGCACGAATGTGACGAGAACCCAGAGAGGTAAACTAGCTGGTTGGTGTATAAAACATTGGTGTATTAGCCATCTTGAGAAAAGCAAAAAAAAGACAAGAGCTTTTGTCTCGGCTCGGCCCTATGACGTCGGCACCAACGCCGAGATTCATTCCTTTCCCCTTTAGACCCGCTAATACCCGAAATGCGCTTTTAGTGCCGATGAACTCGGCCGTTGCTAACGGGATTCATTTTTTGACATATAGGTTGAGTAGGTATCATGTTCATTCCCAAAATCGTCCTTTGTATACATATCTTGGTACTATGTGCCTTTAATGTACAGGATCGAAACAAAACTACTATTATGTACGAAAAACCTCAATGTACCTAAGTGCCTATTTATCGACCGGCCAGGGGTATTCCAGTTGGTATATCCTAACGACATTACTGATAGACGTGATAATGCCCTTTTCCCCTTCATTTACTTATCCTCCTTTTTCCGTGTCGAAGTCCGATGTGAGTCCGAAGCGTCGTAGCCAAAGTGTGATTACTCTCATCCGCTGTTGTGTCGTCGCCTCACCCGCCATCCAAACTCCCCCGACTCCGGATTTTCATTACCTGCATTACCACCACATCATCACCATTAGAAAATTATTAATATCGGTCCAGATATTCGTTCTTCATATACAGGCCCCCCTTCAGAGCTCGACGGGCGTCCATCGTCCGCGCTCGGCATGCCACCAACGCTCGCGATCCTTCTTATCTATCACTGCGCCGCTGTAGGTGTTCCAGCGACCAGTACAACCCTCGCGATTCCCGTCTTTCAAATTCTCGCCGCCATCGCCCAGGAAATCCGATATTTCCACAAGGCCACCGTTCTCATCTACTGCGCCAGGATCGGGCGTGAGGCAGTAGTTGATGGGCGAGCTGATTTCGCCGATGAAACCGCCCAGCTGTGTCGTTTCGAGGACTTTGCCCCTCTCATCCACGAGGTTGAAGGTAAAGCGAGGGTCGTTGCGCGCCGCCTCAAGCCGACGCTGTGCGTCGAGCCGGGACTGAGCAAGGTTACTAGATACCTTGGAGGGGAAAAGCTGGTCGTCCATGGGGAAGTTCAGCCCAAACGGCGACTTCGAGTTAGTGCTGCCTGGCGTCAGGGGAGTTCTCGGCGTAGTCGGGGTTTCGGGCGGGCTTTTCGGACGCGAGCCGGCTTTGGCTATAAGCCCGCGATACCTGTCGCTTGCCATCTCGACCTTCTCGACAGGCTTGCAGAGGGCCTGAAAGATGCCTTCAGGGTCAGCGGGCGTCCGTAGCGTCTGAAGGGCTGGAAAGCCGTGTGCAGAGATGCTCTTGGCAAGAATCGAGTCCGCGATATTAGCTGTGGTTGCGAAAATTGGTATGTCCCAGTGCAGCTTTTTTATCGTCGCCGAAGCGAGGTATGGGAAGAGCCAGATCATTTCGCCTTCGGGGAGAATGGGCGTATGGGATTGCACGAGCGCGAAAGTCTCCAAAGATCTAAGGTTTGAGAGGATCTGGGCTATGGTAGGAAGGGAGTCCACGTCCAGATGGTGCAAAGTAAGCTTGCGAATCGACTGGCTCGAGGGACGCCTTGCGAATTGCGAGAGTCCTATGCTAGAAACGCCCGGGAGATGCGACAAAGTAAGTGTTTGCAGAGGAGGTAGTGACAACAGGTTAGCGTCGTTGAATGCTGTGAATGGCAGGTGAGACAGGTGAAGGTGCTGGAGGGAAGGTAGGTCGGCTAAGATATCCGGCAGCAGTGATACAGGAGTAAGGGTTGCTCCCGGTAAGCAGTGGATAGAGAGTGTTGTGAGGTTCGCCCAGTTCATATGAAGCTCTCGGAATTCGTCGCTCTGCTCTGGTTGCAAATCGCCGGGTGCTTCCTGGAAGTTCGGGTTGCCCACATTTAGCATGGGCGCGGCATTCGACATGCGACGTTTCCTCTGCGTTTTGGATGCCTCCAATGTCCAGTGTATATCCGTCAGCTGCTCTCGTGTTGACAATGCGTGGAATAGACGGCTAAAGCTAAAGTCGTAGTTCTGATGGGGTCCAACTAGCTTTTCGAAGTTCGGGCAGGCCATGATGACAGAGGCAATGAGATTCTGATATGACTCGACGGAGACGCCTTGCGGAACGGCGGGTGCCTTCAAGCTGCGCACTAGGATGGCGATTCCAGGGTTGGATCTCAGCGTGCGCCGAAGGAAAACCAGACGCGATCCATAACTCATCTTAAAGCGTTTCTTCTGTACCTGCGAATCCGCTCCGACGATTTGGATGTGCTCGTACCTAAGTCGTTGGGTTAATATTCGCAGCCCTGCTCAAGAGTCTAGAATAACATACAATGCTAGGCGCGCAACCTTCAGAAGCTTCTTGGCGGATACCGCAACAGAGCATAGATCCCTCATCATGCAAGTCGTACAGCTGGAACTCCTGGGCTTTAGATGCGACTCCTTCAGTCTCTGTAATATAAGGCTCAGGACTTCATCCGGCAGAGCGGCGAAGAGCTCGCCCTCTTCTCTCCTCCGCCTGTACTGCTTTATCGGCGCAGGCCGTTGCCATCCATGCTCCGGTCTCCGGGAGTTGGATTGCCATGATTCAAAACTTGTCCTGCTACTAGCAGGAGATGCTAGAATGGCGTCGAAAGTGTCCTTGGAGCCGACAGAGCTCGTCACGCTTGAGCTACTCGAGGGTCGTCGTTGGTAGATGGTGGATTGGGGGTCAATCTGCGCATAATTGGCCATCATGCCCGCAGACATTCTCGGCCGCTGGGCATGCTGGGGTACGGGACCAGTCCCTGCGTAAGATGAGCGGTCCATGCCTTCGACAGAGCCAGCGCCGGGGAATCCGTGCCCAGTGTTGGCCTCGGGATGATATCTGAAATTCGCGGGGCCATATAACGGGACTCTCGGGTGACCGGCAACGGGGAGGCGCAGAGGTGAAGGCTTCAACAGGCGGTCGTCGTATCTGGGTTTATGGACCGCAGCATTTGCAGAGAAAGACCTCTTGTGGTAAGTGAATCTGAAAGGCGCGAATTAAAAGAAAAGGAGGTTAGCGAGAAGGCTGACAAGGGACAACCAGAAAGACGAAAGTGATGATCAGCATAGAATTAGTCTAGTATAGAGAATTAAGAATTAAGAAAAAGACCGGTGAGTGCTCGTTGCAGTATTAAGGTAAGTATGTCGTGCAGGCCATTCGGAGAATACACTAAGCTAATAGTATATAGTAACAGTACTATGTACCTAGGCATGTACCATTATACCGAGTGTAGGTATAGGTAGAAAAAGGTAGGATACTGAGTGTTATACGGTTTGTACCTACTGCAAATACTGTAGGTATGGAATAATGGGACGATGGGACGATGTGACGCCGACTAAACTCGTCTCTCTCTGCAACGTCTCCCACGTTTTGCCAGGCGCCACGCAAGGAGTTTTGACTCGCGCGCACAACAAAGCCCGCCAGCAAGCAATTGGCCCTCGCTCATGAGCAAATTTGCCTAGCTATGTACGCTATCGCTAAAGAAAGCGGGCTCTCGCTACAGTACGCGAACGCTCGACCAAAGACATGGCATGAGAATCTCAATGACAAAGCCTTGATGCCATTCTGGTCTGCGGTTTTTCGCCATCAATGTACCCGCTTGGAGGCTCCTTAGCGCGAGGCTGCTCGCTTAGCGCTGCAGGGTGGAAATTAAACCCCTGAGTAGACAAGAGAAAAGAGTAATTCCCCTGTTTAGTGTCCGTGTGTGGGCAGTTGTACTGTGGTGTAGTGTAGCAGTGGACAAACAGGTAGGGTAATAGTGACAAGGAAGTTGGGCTAAAATGCAATACGAAGTGTGCGTACGGTACGCGACATGTACGAAAGGAGAAAAGCGAGATTGTAGTGTTAAAAGTACTCTGGCTCTGTATATAATAAGAACTTTGTAAAAGGTTGAGCCATAACCTTTTTCGACAGGTTCAACTTTGTCCATACCCCTATGGGGAAATCATAAGAGACTAGGGGGGTTGCTTGCTGACGCCAATTCAGGAAACAATAAAGAGCGCATTTTCGACCTATTCGGAAAAAGACAAAAGAAATGGAAGAAATCAAGTTATCGAAACGGCAAAGCAAGAGAAAAAAAAAAAAAAAAAAAAAAAAAAAAAAAAAAAAAATAGAAAAAAAAAAAAAAAATAAAGTAGGGGGGGGATGTGTGTTGGGGGGTGGTGGGGGTTGT